>JAUZSU010099888.1:0-19878 GCA_034780255.1 Parotocinclus maculicauda
CTCTGTGTGTTTTGAAGTGGCAAATGAAGCTGATTTTGGTACTGCAAACCCTGCACATTACTGTTCGCTTTTTGTGCTTCTTATCGACTACATACTCCTTAAATCCAAATTTCACTATTTTAGGAGCAGCCACGTCCATGATAAGAGCAATCATCAACTCTGCTGGTCTGGCGCGTTCTGATAGGTTGCCAGGTTTACGTGCATTGCAAAACAAAATCACCCAATCATAAAAAAAAAAGAAAAATAAAGTAAAACATATATATATATATCCTCTCAGTATGTACAAAATACAAACATTTAATAAAAATACAAGTCATTTCGAGTTATCTGTGCCAAGTCCTGAATACCAAGTCCAATTCAAGTCGAGTCTTTTATCAATGTTCATCAAGCAAGTCTCAAGTCCTTAAAATCGCGACTCGAGTCCGACTCCCCCACCTCTGGTTTGTGTTACATTGTTGAGCACTGTTTAAAAATTCTGTAAAAAGTAAAAAAAAGGTAAAAACAAAGACATTTCTTATTGATTCCAAACTTTTGGATTGTAATTGCACGTTGTATTAGGAGGAGGTACTAATGGAAGGGATGAAATGGCATTGCGAGTATTACTTCAAGTCAGCATCCCTTAAATTGGATATTGGACACTGTTGTGACACTGTATGAACTCTTTCTCTGATGTAAATAAAAAAGTGTCTGAGTGATGTCTAAAGAGTCTTGATTTAAATGCTGTGCTCTGATTAATGAAGAACCATGGTGTTGCGGGAGAACAGTGTGTTGGGGAGGATGATGCCACAAAGCAATAGCTGTTTAATTAAAT
This sequence comes from Parotocinclus maculicauda, assembly GCA_034780255.1. NCBI lineage: Eukaryota > Metazoa > Chordata > Actinopteri > Siluriformes > Loricariidae > Parotocinclus > Parotocinclus maculicauda. The sequence continues at coordinate 812 of JAUZSU010099888.1, forward strand.
ATCGAGCACACCAGTGACCCAAACTCCAGGCGGATGCTGATTAAAATTTCAGGTTAGTATGTTTAAAGGACCTGCGCTAGAAAGTTATTAGCAACATGCTAACAGGGACATAAAAGTAAGAAGATTATATTGATGGTCCACTGAAGCTTAATAAACTTTGATTCATCAAGTCTGTAGCTAGACCTTCCGCTGTGCATTTATTTCAGTGTATTTTATTCATTCATTCAACTTGAATGTATTCACGAATCTCCTGCCGGTGTCTCTCACCTTCACTCACACAAACACACACAGACACATACACACACACACACACAAACACACATTTTTCTATGAGTAATGAAGATGTCTGAGAAGGAAACTTTGTGGTATGTGGAGGGGAAAGACTGCTAGAGAGAAGGAAAAACATCAGGCATTTTATTTTTGACCATGCAAAGCCAAAGTGACAGTCATTGTCGGGCTGAAAAAAAATAATGAGGATGGAAGGCAAGGTTTCAGCTTTAGCTCATACAGAGGAAAAATATAGAGAAAGAGAGAAAATAAGACTGGTGAAGCAGGCTTCTGTAATTCTGTATCTGTCTGCGTATTTCTCATTCAGTCTCCACTCAGTCTCCTTCCATCCATCTCCTATGTCTTAATTAGAAGTCCTATGTTTCCTCCATGTCTATGCTTCTCTCACATTTCTCTTTCCTCTGTCCATGCCACTGCCTCCTTCATTTGAGAATATACTTCTTCTCAAATATACCAGTTGGAAAACACTGTAAGTGATGAACTTGGTGAGACTTAAAAGGAAATCTTGACTAATATGACAAACCAAATGTCATAAGCACAAATAATAATGTTTGCCTGTATCTGTTAGTGGCTTAATAGAAATATATCTGAAAAGACAAAAAGTCAACTGGCAAATGTAACCGATTTAAAATGACCTAAAGCTGCTAGCTTTAAGTGTCAAAAGGGTTGATGAGTACACCTGCTTTATATTAAAGTATCCGTAGTGCCAAAGGGGGCAGGTACCTGTCACAGGAGCAATCACCTCAACAGTGGCAGTAGAGGAACCACAGTTTTGGATCAAGAGCTAGAACTGGAAAGGTCAAGATGTAGTTTTCCACACGTCTGGGGCACAGGATAAACCACAGTTTACAGCATTTCACAAAAATCTCACTCAATCCCTTAGCCATACACTACACTTTTGTAACTATTTCATTATATCTTTTCATGGGACAACACTAAAGGTATGACACAGTATGAGGTCGACGTACTTAGGTAATGGGGTGAAACTACAGTGCATTAGGACCCTGGGGCAAATTATCGTTTGCAGGCCAACTTGGCCTCCCTGTTTCCTTTATTAAGCAAACCTGTGGCTTATTGGGCTTGTAGCTTGTGTATGTGTGACAAACCCGGTCTTCATTGAGTGACTTATTCGCCTGCTGGGAAATGCTGTTCCAAGTTGGATGTTTGTCTAAACCTACAGCTTGGCCATCAAGGCATTTGAAGCACTGCGTGATATGCACTTTAGAATTTAGTGTTGGTGCAGGTTTTTTTATTTAAGCATGGGCTGATTTTGTTCTGTTTTAGTTGGTTGAGGCCCATTAAAGGCCTCTGATCATTGCTGCTGCCTGCTAAACCTGAAAGGGGCTACAGTCAGAGCTAGTAAGTATGGTTTTATTCTAACATATATTTTATTACTTATAGTTCATCATAGTGTAAGTGCCTATTATAGGCCTCATGACTAGTTGTTTTAATATGCATTTTTAAATTGTTTCAATTCATTGTGTACCTGGGATGCTGGGAGGGTGTTTGTGTGGAACGTGTGTTGTTAGTGGAAGAGCAGTTAACTAAACAGGTATGAGATGTACTGAATTATAACCAGATTTGATTAATTTGGTATTATGTAGGTTTAATGACCATTTCTCATTTCAATAGGAGTGCATTTAGCTAAGCATTAGCCACTGCTTGTCTTTTTTTAAATTATTTTTTATTTTTTTCCTTCTTCCTCTATTTGTTTTATTTCCTTTCCTGTTTACTGGGCCTGTTTTAGTTGGTTTGGTTATATTTACTTATTAAAAAAAAAAAAAAAACTTTTCAGTGTTAGTTTTGGGCCTGGTATAATTGTTTTGAATTAAGTAACTAGTGTTAAAGAATTGTAAAAACTAATCCATTCCTCTTGCTGCTATGGCTGAAGCCCATAAAATAAATAAATAATCTTAGATGTTTTTATCCAAGTTGTGAATTGCTTTTGCTGTGTCACCTGTTGGTGTTTTTTTGCTTCTATAAATGTATGGATGGACATTGTTTAAACTTTGGGACCAAGAACTAAAGATTTTAGAACTCTGATTACAGTTAATTGGTATTGTTTTGGGAGCAGAATAAATGGTGTTTGCCTTTATTAGGCCTATAAAATTCTGATCTATAGGTTGCTCTCATCCCTTAATTGAGAGTGGTGAAGTCTGAGGACTGGTGCTGGTGCTCACATTAATACAGCTTGTATACAGCTGTGCTCTCAGTAACTTAACACACATCAACTAATGTCTAAACTGCTGGAAACAAACGTGAGTACACCCCTAATTCTGCCTAAAGCGTCAATGTTTTGTGGGGCCACCATTATTTTCCACCACTTTCTTAACTCTTGGATATGGAGTTCGCTAGAGCTTCACAGGTTGCTACTGGAATCCTTTTCTACTCCACTCCTACATTATGATGGAGCTGGTGGAGACCTCTACCTTCTGTTTGAGAATGCCCCACAGGTGTTTAACAGGGTTTAGGTCTGGAGACATACCTGACCTTTACTCTATCCTCAGTTTCACCATCCGAACCAAACGTTTATGTTGGTCTCATACAGGTTCAGTAACCCATGTCCTTAGTCTGCTCGTCTTCAGCAAACTGTTTGTGGGCTTTTTTGGCATCATCTTTAGAAGATACTTCATTTTGGCATGACAGCCATGCAGACCAACTTGATACAGTGTATGGTCTAAGCACTGACAGGCTGAACCCCTCACCCCTTTAACCTCTGCAGTCCCACTGGCACCACTCCTACGTCTATTTCCAAAAGCCAACACTATTCTTTAACTGTGTGTTTCAATGTATACCACTACTTGTGGTCCCAACCTGCTAAAGAACCTGAGGCCTTGTCTTAAACCCAGTGAGCACATTATCTGTGCTGATTAACTCACCAACATGTAGGAAGGGCAGTCAATGCCTGCAGCGCTACACACTGAAGAAAGTGATGAGTGAGGTGGAGTGGCTATTCTCAGGATGTCAGTCAAATCGTCACCTTCAAATAAAGGAGAGGCCATTAGCGGTGAATTATCTTATTAGTGAACGGCTATGGAGCACTCCAGGGACTCGTTGAGCTAGCGACTGAGCCTGATATACGGGCAAGGTTTTAGTGCACACTATAAAAACCAAGAGGCTCTGCTTTAGTGCAGGACAATAAAGTCTAGACCATAACACCACCTCCTTAGCCTAACTCATGACAAGCTTTACTGGACTGGCTCAATAAAAGTGTCCCATTAGCTTTAATCCAAGTTAAGCTATTAGCACTAATGCTAAGCTAAATTATTTGAATTGGGGAAACTTGAATTGTATGGTACATATCTGCTAAAGCTGTTGTGGTTCAGTGCTCTGTTTTTTAGGAGTCGACTTATTATAAATTGGCTAGGAGCAAACAATTGAGCATGGTTAAAATGCCAGCTAATATGCTTCATAAATATTTTGTGGGCGTAAATGCATTGAATAAAGCATGTTCAGACACAGATGATGTGATATGACTTCATTTCAGCTCTTGTACTCCACCAACTAAGCACAACTGTATAAAGTGTGGTGAGGATAAATGTGGATGTATCATATCTTCGGTGGGTATAGGCAATGCTTTAGCTCTCAAAGATCCTCAGCTATTAAACTGCAAAAAAACACAGTTCCATTTATTTTTGTTTTATTATTTAGCCCTTAGGACTTGTCAGATCTTATTGATTTCTCACTGAGAGTTGTCAAACGCACATGTATACGACTTGTAATATTACGCAGCCCTATCTGAGTCATTTGAGATGCGAAAACCATTCTGATCAAGTTCTGACATTTTTTTCCGTAATGGTGGTTTGTCAGTGTTTTTTTGGTGAAGATGAGGCCATATGAATAAGGAAATCAAATAATAAATGTTACTAAACATGTCTATATTTACCATAATGAACTGATATATTTGTGTGTGCCATGCTTTCCCTCTTGGGATAGTTATGGTGGGGCTGTTAGTTTTTAAGTATTTTGGGATAGTTTATTTTCCCTCTTTTGTGCTTCACCAAATCCCTGACTTCTTTCTATTTTCTCCTCTGTCTATTTCTGTTGACTATACCTAGGATTTGGACAGTAATCTTCCTCCCATGTTTGTGCCTGTTAGTGACTGACTCATTCTGAGGCCAACTGCAATAGTTGTATTGAAAAAATTCTGCTTAAAACTTTACTGTACATAAAAGAAACCTCATGTTAACTGTATGACAGCGGCATTGACGACTTTGGGCTCTGGGATAGACCATCACACAGTCATGTTCCAGGTCTTTTTGGATTTAACGGACCATGTGCTCCAGACTAAATACGAGAAAGACCATCCTGAATTTATCAGTACAAAAGCCAGAGTCCGCCATGGTATAGGGTTCTTTCAGTTCTTTAAATGCTTCTATTAAGTAACATTTATACACTCTGGTACACTCAGGAACATATGCTGCCTTCAAGATGACATTTTTCAGGAACGTCCAAACATATTTCACCAGGACGATGTAAAACCAATCTAAATCAGAACAGTTAGGTTAAGACAGATATGTAGATCCTGCAACATGATGAAACATGAAATATGTTTGGTTCATACTGCATGAAATAAATGCAATGAAAAGACAAAACTAAATGTAAGGAGTTTTTAATTTGCATTTTTAGTCCCAATATTTTCTGATATGAGGTTGTAGTAGGAAGTTTGTTCTTAAAGTTAGCAACTCATATGCTGTGTCTAATGGTAGATTTAATTCTAGCTCTACTGTTGCACTTTAACATGGTTACATCTAGATGCATCAGTTTAAATGTGTCAATGGCAAATAATTACATATAAAGATATCTTGGCTAAATATCTTCTGAAATTATACATGTTTCTTATCATAACTTGACTCTGTTGTAAATAATTAATTAGAAAGTTGACTAGTTGTTGTTGTAACAAGAAAGGAGACGAGGACAAAATTCAAGGTTCATTTACACAAATCACCAAATCAGAACAGCTGAACAACATGAATATGGTGATCACCAAAATGTCTTATTTCTAAGCACAAGGTTTATAAAAATTACACATTGACAAATGCCAAATTGTTCGCAACTTCAAACTTAGACTTGCATCAATAAATTGTGTATTAATGCAACCTTGTTCTTGAATATTAATATACATTAGCTAAGTGTTGTTGTGACATTAAATTAGCCAAACAAGCGATACCAAAAAAACCCAAACTATCTAAAGCTTGACAGATTGCTCTTATTTCTCGAACCCCTAATCTTGAATCTCGCATGAATCTGAGGTATTTAAAGGGACTTTTGCCTCAAATGTCAGTGTAATCACTAAACGTTCTCTTTTTCTGTCTGTTTGCAAGTTAACATGTCCTTGTTTTAGTGAGCAGTAGCTTTAGAGGTGGCGTGAAAAGCTGGAGGGTCAGAACGCTAATCAATGAACATGCTTGGCACCTGCAGTGAGAGGATCCTTCAATATTACACACAGCGCTAATTTATTAACCACCAAGACAGCTGGCTGGAGGCTGGGAAATCTTCTAGGACTTTATAAAAGTGTCTCTTGTATGGTCATAACTTTTCTATTTACACTATTTGTACAATGTTGCGGTTTTTTTTCCCCCATTGGTGTTCATTCATATTGTTTAAAGTATGAAAGTTGGTTTAAATAGAATGTATTTTGTAGTATGAATATAAAAATAATATATACACAAATTTTATAAGGCTCAATATTAAATAAGTTTAATATTGATTCAATAATGTAATAACAAAATATTTATATTAATTCATGTATCTTTGTTTTAAATGTACTTATCTCTGATTAGGGTTACAGAAGCCCCAGCACTTATTCACAGAGAACACAGGTTACAGGTATAGGCCTGCCCTGGAAGGGACGCTGAAAATTGTAACACTGGACAGGATCTGTCGTTGCAGCCTAAGGGTTGATCTCTCAACCAACCTTTCAGTCCTCAGACTATGGTACCTACGTGTGATGCCTTACCTGGTCAGAAGGCACGTCCAGGTCTTGGTGAAACTGTTTGTGGGCTAGCATAATAGATTGCTGTCACTAAAGCACATAATATAGTGTTTTGCTTTTAATTAACCAGAGTGATAAGACTCAAACCTAGGGGTCGGTGAGAAGTGAACCTTTCTCTCATTCTTTGCCACTAGCTATAAATTAGAGGAAATGCCCAAGGCATGGCGCTGGGGGTTAGGCCGGTGCTTGTTCTGTCAGGTTGACAGGCAGCCAAGGGAGCAGACAGCCTCTGACATCGTGATCTGTTTATCTGTTGTGGTGCCACATCTCCTGTTGCTCCATCATGCTGATTTGGTACTGTGTGGTGAAAGAATGGGTGGCCGGCTACTCTCTTCTGCCCCTGAAACCATGTCCACTCCAGCCTTTACTGGCTCTTATAGACAAGATGTAGATTCCCTATGACTGCCGACAGTTGAGACCATACGCAACACTGCTGCAACACTGTTTTGAGTCCACTCTGCCCACACACTCTTCTTTATCTCATACTTCAGTCTCGTACTTTGCGCTCTTAGTACATTGATTCCTTTCTTTATTCCCTGCCGCTCTCTAGAGTGGAATTTCCTCCCAAATCTAAAGAAAATAGATGTAAATTACTAGTAAAACTTTGTTTAATCTATTTTCAGATAATTGCTTATATCTGTTTTAAGAATAGAGGCGCACACACACTGGAGCAGCAGTGCTGAGCCCACACAGATCCAGTGATGCTCACCTACATTAATGTCTATAGGATTTTGCTGAAACTTTCCTCCCACCTCCCAAATCATGCCAGTATGTGGACTAGTTGTTCTGTTTCCTATATGTATAGGTAAGTGAATGTTTGCTGCTCTGTCATGGATTAGTACCATGTACAACCAGAAAAATCAGAAAAAGTTCTGGAAGTGGTGCATAATAAATAATTAAAAAAAAATGTAAATACCAGCACTAGTCTGCCATCATGTTTGTTTCATCTGCCTTGGTGACTTGGTGAAAGCGTTCTTGTTCTTCACCCATGGCGTCAATTTAAGGGGAAGTCGTTCAGGTGGCTAGCAAGGAAATGCAAATTGACGCTCATGTATGCTCCAAGTGTATGAAAAATTGATCTGAAAGGTTTTGATTTTCAGCCAGGAAGTCTGTAATCACATTAGAAAAAGCAGAAACTTTTTTTTTTTTTAATTATTATTTTTTATTTTTATTTTTTATTTTTCATTTTTTTTTATAAAGGTATTGAGGATTTCTGACCTTGATTAGAAGCTGGGACTGTGATAGCCTTGCTGTTAAGGCACTGGACTCTGGACCTGAAGGTCCTGTGTTCAAATCCCACCTCCTTAAGCAAGGCCCTTAACCCAGAATATATCAGTTGTAAGTCACTCTGGATAAGGGCGTCTGCTAAATCCTGTTAATGTAGAAGCCTAATTTGGGGGCTGTCAAATATGCCACCTTTCAACTTCTCATTTGAAAGCGCAGGAAAATTAGAAACCCTTGAGTTTTTTATATGCAATGGGGGGAGCAAAACCTTCTGAGGAATAACCAATGGTTCATTCTTAAATTCTTTTCACTAATCTCATTTCTCTGTAGCAGGCAATTCTTTCTTTGTTTAATATTTAGCCTTTGCCCAGCTATGCTAAAGGTCCAAGAGGCAAAAACATTGTGTGATTTCATTGTTTACATTTTACATTTACGGCTTTTAACAGGCGCCCTTATCCAGAGTGACTTACAACTCATAAAGTCTTGCAATCTAAGCAATAGTGGGTTAAGGACCCAACTGTGGGATATGAACCCTGGGCTGTCAGGTCCAGAGTCCAGTACCTTAACCGCTAGGCTATCAGTGTCCTAGAAGCACCAATAGAACGTTGTTGGTGTTGGTAAAACAACCACAAATGTAACAGAATATATCAGGAACATTCAGGCACCATCTGCAAACTATAGAAGTTTTGGATGATGTATTAAACAAAAAGTTACATTTGTTTTAACTTCTATGCCCCTTGAATGACTGTATGCTGACGTCAGCATTTTAAACTGTTTAATAAGCAGTTTTCCTTTTGGTTATACCGATTGCATTCAGCACTTTTTGCATATTTAGCTTATCTTTCTGCATTATCTTATTATAAATATTCTGGATCCTATTTGTGCTTTCATTATATCTAAATAATGTTATTTGTAGAAGTTTGACTATACAGCATTTTGCTGAAAAAAGAACATGACTTGAGGAAATGGATATGATTGTTTGGTTTAGCAAGCTCAAATACATAAAGATCACATGTGAACTTGTAGTCAGCAAAATTGATGTAGACTTGCAATGACCCATTGTGTCCTCTGTCAGTTTCTCTCCACCATGAAGCTTATCCATGAACAGATCAGATCTAGGAGCCCTCCTCCCTCCTGTAAATATGGGAAGGCGGTGTTACTGTGTGATGGTTAGCTGCTTCTGAGTTGTGACAGTGTTTGCTCTGCTAAAGATGCCAGCTGCTTTAGTTTGCTCCTGATGGAGGACCATGGATCGTCACATTGACCTCAAGTCTGACATCAAGCTACGAACATCTGTGCATAATTCGATCCAGCATGAGCTCTTCTGTGCTTCTAAACCTCCTATCTGGCAGTCTGATCATTGTTCTGAGCATCTGCTACCAGAAATGTGGGCCTGATTAAAAAATGGCACCGTGGATGAATTCTAAACTTTTTAATTCCCTTACTTATACCATAACTCACTTATGCACATTCTGTGCTTTCATTGTTTAAATTCTCATGAACAATAACATAGCATTAGTTTTCTTATCGGTCAAAAATTTAATTGAATCCTACAGATAAAACAGCAAGTCAGTAAAGGCTGTGATGCAGTCAGATCAGTCTGCTGTCATGGTCACAGCTGTCATTGTGTCTAAAGCCAACTCTATCTGCCCAAATCAGAAAATGAATGGCTTAAAATAACGGTTAAAAAAGGAGATGCAGATTTGATTGGCTGTCAGCGGGAGGCTATTGAGCACTGTTTTAAAAGTTAACTGATTGAATTCCCAATAACGGAGGGTTAGGTATATGCTGGAAAACTATTGTCACAGTACAAATTAATAATGGATTTACAAGCCCAACTGATATAAGGTCTCTCATTTAAGAAACCGGATTAGAAGAGCGCTCTACTGAACTAGCACTTCACGGCTCAGAATTTTCTCCACTGCTTCATTTTGGAAACTTTTTAATTAATTTGACACAATGGTCATAGTGGGTGATACAATAAGTCCTGCATATCAGACAGCAAACCAACCTTAAAAAGAGGAGCTATTAAAGAAGAAGGAATTTGTGACTGAGGTGACACACAGCGACATTGTGACATTTAATTTAACATTTAAGATGCAGCTTTTCAAATTACCCATATAATTTTTACTCTAATATCCTTTGAATACCAATTGAAAGCCTAGGTAACATCAGAGAATGAACAAAATGGAAAAACTTTAACCATGTTCATATTAAGTAGAAATTATAAATTAAGACGATTTGCCTCCAGAACAGATTGCATCCCTCTTGGAATTCCACTATAATAGTTCTTAATGGTCTGTTTGGAACTTTTCATAAACGTCCAGCCTTTTGTTTGATATTTGCGGATATAGTGTAGGGCATTTGACATTACGCCGATATTCGTAAAACTAGTCCTGTTGTGGCATTCTGGCTGAGTCAGTAATCGCATATATTGCCAACATGACTGGTCGTGTCTATAGAATGGAACTTAATTGGACTGTCTTCACATCCTAGGCATGCGCATGTCTGTGACCGGTGTTCCCCAGATTGGCTGTTTGATGTCCAGGGCCCTGACCATGACAATCAGGTGATAACATAAAATAAAATAAATTCTGGTTTATCCCTCAAAAAAAAAAGTTTTGCACCATAAAGGGCAACCAGTCCTGTAAAATTACCTTGTGTATCTAGTCTGTCATATGGCAATGACAATAAATCACTATGACCCTACATGCAGTATAATATAAAAGTACATATAAATATAATATTGGACAGTATTATAGAGAACATGTGCACCAGGAACACTTTAGTACAGTAAAAAAAGTGTAAATCTCTGTATTCCAAAGCCGATCTGGTGACTTTGGAGTCCATTTAAGTTCAGTGAACTCCTTGTCAAGAAACCAGTTAGAGAAAACATGAGGCACATTATCATGCTGGAAGTACTAATCAAAATATGTAAATATTAAATGGTTCTTTTACGACGTCCAAAGTTTGTCAAGTGTATGACAAAATAACTTACGATTACACCACCACTTGTTAGTACCTTCTGGAGGTTGGAGCACATATCAAGACTCCTTAGATCAGGCATTTTCCAGATCTTCTATTGTTCAAGTTTGGTGAGCCTGTACAAAATGATTCCTCAGTTGCCTGGTCTTAGCTGACAGGAGTGAGACCTGGTGTGATCTGCTGCTTCTGCTACAAGGTTCAATGTGTTGTCTGTTTAGGGAGTCTTATGCATGGATATTTGACTTTCTGTTGCTTTTCTATCAGCTCAAAGCATTCTGGCCATTCTCCTCTGATCTCTGGCATCAACAAGAAATTTTCACACAGGGAATTGTCACTCACTGGATGTTTTCTCAGTTTCAGATGATTGTTTGTAAACCGTGGAGATGGCTTTGCGTGAAAATCCAGTAAATCAGCTGAAACGACAGTGTTTCTTAAATGTACTTTGATTTTATTTCATTGCAGACAGTATGAACCGGAGATATTCCATGTTGTTTGGTCAACTTCACTTCATTTGTTAATAAAAATCAATTCCTGCATTTTAGGCCTGTAACACATTCCTATATTTGGGTAGGATAAAGAATAGTTGGAACGGTAGCATTACTTTTGTAATGTAGGCATTCCTTTTTAGCATATTTTAAAGACGCACCAGACTTTTGGCACAGAGGATACTATGGTGTCATTTTACAGGTGTTATTTTGTCCTATTCTGTCTGCAAACACGTGCAACCATATGTGGTCGTTGCTGTTGCATTTTTGGTTCCAAAGTTCTCCACACATTCTCTATTTGGACTTGTTGCTGACAACGGATAATCCTTCGTCTTTGGTCCGGAGCACACAACGTTAATTCTTTCCAATAATGTCCTGGAATACTGATTCATCTAACCACAATAAATGTTTTATGATCCACCCTAGATGCCTCAGAGTCCAGAGAAGTTGCTGTTTTTTGATAAAACTAGGCTTCTTTTTTGCACAGTAAAGTTTGAGGTGCCATTTGTAAAATTAAAGTATGTAGTGAATCGTTTAATGAAATTATGCAGTTAAGAGGACTGTCGACCTAATGGATAAAGAATTGAACTGTGGACCATCTCTGACAAGCTGCCACTGTTGGAACCTTAACACACAATAGTTTGGAATGTAAGATTGTGTATTCACTATGGATAAAAGTGCTTGCTAAATGTACAGTAGTAAATGTAATGAAGAGGGAGCAAGATGCAAATCCCTTCTAATAATTCTTTGAGGTACAATTTTCTCATGCATTTATTGACAAACTGGAGATCCTCTGGCCATCTTTGCTCATCGAAGACTTAACCTTTCCTGGAAGCTGATTTTGTACCAAATCATGATTAAAATCACACATTGATATGACCTGTTCAAAATCCCATTCATTACTATCTCAACTTTTTTAGCATTGCATTGCAAACATGAAATGCTAAAATGTTTAATAACAAATGAAATTAAGTTGACCAGACAAAACCTATCAAACAATATATCAGATTCATACTGTCTACAATTAAATAAAAGTCAAATTAAATGTATAAAAACTTTATTTTCCTTTAAATATGTAATGAAATGAATTTTTACAACGAAAATAATGGGCTTTTATCCAAATCTGCACCATTCGATATCGTTTTCTTGAATGAGATCCAGGAATAACTGGGATCTGAAAACACTAATATAAAAGCAGTTGGAGTATATTTTGATTGACTTTCGGGTACCATAGAGACAAGTGTTGGTCAGATAAGAAAACAGGCCCAAACCCTTGTAATTACTCTTGCGTGATCCCAAAAACAGATAAACTGGGCCAAAACAAATGCATGAAGTTCCGCCAATGTCCTGTGGAGGGCACAATGAAACAAGGAACCCTAGTGGAAGGTAGACGGAATAGGTAGAAAGAGCTGTAGATGGTTCTGTGTGGATCAGCCCTCATTTGGCTGTTGTCTGATATTATGGCCCTCAATATGGCCCTAAATAAAGCCTATTAGGCTGGGGTGAAGGAGCACAGCTCATCCCATTAAATCATTTAGCCATCCTGACAAAATGGATGATATGGGTATGAGTGAATCAGTGGATTTTACCTACTAGTGCTCTCTGAGGTATGTGATGGGGGTCAAGTAGTGTCACTCTGAGGCCGATTATCTGAAATGAACAAAAACCTGTAGGAATAGCAAAGCCAGTCACAGGCACTGCTTGCCAATTCTATCTAATTGAACCCGAAAGCGCCTCATATGTCCAGGAGTGATGACATCCCATGAACACATAGCACAGCATGCTGCTGTCTTGTGAAACGTCAAGATCTCAGCTCCAGGCGATCCAAATTACTGTCCTTTCTTCACAGGTAATTTGCTTCCCATTTCCATATTAAGACAACGATGTCAAGTCTACACATGTAGGATGAAATACAACAGCCTGTTTCACCCTGCAGGGGGCTTTTATCTGCAACAGACTCTCATCCCCAATCACTGGAAATGATCAGATATTTCAAATCTCTACAGTGCAATTAGCCCATCTCTTCGATAGTAAGATCCAGCACCTGCACTTAGTCTATGTAATATTGCTTTCCTAGTCTCATCTAAATAGTCCCCATTGGGTAATCTTTGTTAATTACTGGGTTGCATTTACATTCATATTTACTTGTTTGCCAGAGCTTTCATTTGGCTGATGCATTGATCCAAAGTTGTACACACGCACAAAGATGTTTAATGAGTCAACAGTGTGAAATCTGCAACACAGAGTAACAACTGAGTAAGCTATGACTGAACACACATAGGTTCCACTTAAACAAAAGGGTTTAAGCTGTTAGGTTCCTACTGACGACTGTATCAGTCTGAAATGATGAAACAAGGAAAAACAAACTATGAAACAAGCAGCCAATGAAATATGACATTACAGCAAATGTTCATGAACCATTAAGATGGTGATTAAGGTGACACTTGGTATTTTATATATATAAATTTGGGCTGTTCGTTGACACATTTAATGTTTTTACCCCACCTTTTCTGATCAGGGCCTTTGGTGCCAGAGAACACAAGGCCTGGAGAGGACAGGTAAGGATGCTGTTACAGACACAGACATTCATGTCTGCATGTGAAGTCTGACTTGGCTGGAAGGCACCGCTGGGACTCAAACCCAGGCCCCTGCTGTGTTTGGCTAGTCTTTTAGATCAAAGTACCACCTGCTAAGAAGGCCGTCCACTCTATATGTATTATGAACCTAGACTCTGATGACTATAAATCACCTAGATCACAGTTGGCATTCCAATCATGGGAGAGGGACTTAGTTAGGGCCCTTTGCAAATAAATGTATGGGCCTCATCTTGTGAAAAACCAAAATAAATACAATAAGGCATATACATACACTGAATAACCTGTGCTCTCACCCCGAAATCCTGCTTCTTTTATTGGATTTCTTGAAATGCAGCCAAAATTTGATTATGAATCAGATTATTATTGTGCAAATAAAAGAAGTTCATCCATTTTATGTAGCCCCTGGTACGCTATAATAAAAAGTGTTTAATATGTAAAGCAATTAATAGAAATGGCCATTATGGACATCAGGGCAATATTTCACCAGGAGGTATAGTATAATGATACCACATTAACTAGTTTTTTTTTATCCAGAGAGAGTATTATTCAAAATACACAGAATATGTGAAGCAAGACCCACTGATATTAAATTAAATAAACTTGTTGTAAAGGCATCCTATTTAAGTGGGCTTTAAAATGTTCTCTAAACAAACTATATAAAGTGTAGCTGTAGAAAGCAATAAAATTATACATTTCTGTGGTTGCATGAAGCAACACAGAGGGGGCCTAGTGTAAAGCGTAGACCTAAAAGGTTTATATGCATACAAGAATTGAAAGTAAAGGAGAACTGACTGGAAAAGACCATGCCACAAAATCCACAAAAGTTGAGTGGTACTTACTAAAAATGTGAGCCTTTATTTCCTTCATGCTCCACCCCAGTTTGAAAGAAAAGCGTCCATAACCAAACCCAAAGGATGGCATGCCTCCACAACACAACATGCGACATTCCTAATTTCAAATGTAATAATTGAATGTAAAATCAATTAGAAGCAATTCATGTCACACGCCTTCAGTAGAGTCGCTGGGTGCGACATCACAGATATTGTTTATAAAATGTGGGTTTTCTGAACGTCTGTCATGAAACTTGACGCATGCAAGTTATAACCAAGCCAAACCATGCAATAAGTAATGTGTTGATTTTAAACTTGATCCAACAAAGGTGGTAGGGTCAATACACACCTGACATACACCCCCCCCAAACCCCCACATATTTATTTATTACATAATTGCAAAAAAATACAAGAAATATTGCAAATGGTAGGTAAATTTCAAGTACTGTTAACCGACCTTCATCAGTGAACTTCCTCTCAGTCCCTGCTCCCTGGCTGAGACTCCTTGCATTCATGACCCTGACGCACTTCCATCTTCAAAGAGTACATTTCAGGTTGCGTTACGAATACTGACATGTTGAGCTGATAAGACAAAAAAGCATCCAAAATGAATAATCTATTCTATACATAACTACATTTAGGCATTTGGCAAATTAATTAGCATTTTTTTATCAATTCAGCTGAAAAATGCTTACATTTATATATAATTTTTTGGAACATGCGAATTTAAGAACAGCAAAAAAAACTTGGGAAAATCTTAACAAGGTTTTTAGTTTTTTTTTTTTTTTTTTGTGCACTAAAGCCTTGTTCAGATTTAGCTGAGGCCACAACAACATCCTAACTTCATAACCTCATCAAACAAACCTCTCACTTCACTAGGCATCCCTCTCAGGATATCTGCAGCTTCTCCACTTAACATGAATGTAGGCTATGAGTGAAACATTGGAAGCTGAACACTCAAATTCTCCCTATCCGTCTTTGGATACTCTCCAATCCCATCACCCATTTTACCTGTGAGGAGCATATTGTCGATTTATTTGAGTTTCCCGAGGTCTGGTTGGTCAATCTTGAACTGAATTTCCAACCAGCCCAATGCCTTTAAATATTCAATTATATTGTATTCCTCTGGAGTCTGTGGTTTATGGTGACTAGCCTCACTTGTAAATCATCTGGTAAATTTTTATTTTTTAAAGGATTTCAATAAGTTATAAGTTCAGGTTGCAGAGTATCAACCATTAACTCTGCTTTCTCAAACAACTTACTTCTGCTCAGTCCTTTTCTCTTAATGTGTTGAGCTGACAGAGCCAACAGCAGTCTGCATACCTTCAGTTATTTACAAGTGTTTTTGCAGAGAGCTGCTTAAACACTTACTATTCAAGCACCTCTGTAGCTAGAAGCAGTCCAAGAGCCGTCTTGCCCTTGTGAAAGTGTTCTAGAAGACCATTGGACCTAGTGCTGATGGCAAAACTAACTGAACCCATTTCTTCATACTGATTATTCACTATTTGAACAGCTTGACCAGAAGGAGAAGATAGCAGCCTCTGTGTGCCCTTCTGTATGAGTAGTGAGAAAAGGTGCAAGGCCAACTCATGAAACTAATGTTGCTGAAGAATCATCAGGCTCACAGGCAAGGTCAAGAATATCATCCTCAGTCTGGTCGGTGCTTACACTGACTGTCTCCTAGAGAGCAAACAAAAGTTAACCTGGTTTGTATTCACACCAACATGATTTTATAAACCGTAACACTTCAAATAGGTCGACTAAAATAATTTGCTTGTAACCCATTGCCTCCCATCATAGAATCAATACATCACTGGGAGCCCTGAAGTTCTAGCAACTTCTCTCTCTACCTGTCCTATAGTATCTTCTCTGGATGGTCTATAAATGTTTTTAAAACAAATCATTATTGAATTAGCAAATAAATCTTGGGATACATAGTACTATGTATTACACCTATATTTATTTTAGATCAATTTAAAATATTAAGGGAATAAACCCTTTTGGCTAGCCTATTCGAAATACATCACAAAAACATAGGCCTAATTTCCAAGTATTCTTCAGTTTCATTGCTGATTGACCTCACTTGAAGCCCTGGAGGTCCAGCTCTTCTGTCCCAACCTGCTCCTGAACATTTGTATTGGGTTTCTCACTTTCCTATGTAATCAAATAATGTGTTCTTGCATATTTGGCCTAGGCTACTTACAAAACCACAGAAATCATGGCGTGACTGAGTTAATATTCGGTCCAAATATATTATGAACTTGACATATTCTCACCTCAAGCACTGATTCCTCATTAACCTGCTCCAGGCTTGCATCTGCCTTATGCTGTCTTTCCTGTACACAAACGATAAATTAATTAGCTTTAATAGTGTCAGATTTAATCATAGCCACTAGCCTTAGTAACAGACTACACTAACACTATATATTTCTATATCAAAACGGGAAATGGTTAACATTTTTTGCATGAATCACATGGTTAATGGAGTATAACAGTAAAAAAAATAAAATGATAAATATTGGTAGGGTATTTTGTCTTTCCAAAATATTGGTTGTGACATGTTTCTGTGGTCCATATGCAAACCTACACCCTTGTGATCCAAACTCCTTCAGGCCTCTATATTTATTTTATGACTGACAGCAGTCATGTATCATTTCAAGTTAGCCAGCAATTTGCAGGGATTGAGTCAGCTATGCAGAGCTTTGTAAAAGGCTAAATCCCTCTGATCTGCTGGTTTCATGGTGGGAAGCACAAATAAAATGTGGCTCTGGTGTGTAATGGCCTTGCGTGTTCTGAAAATTATTAGCTCACTTCAGGAACAATTATTAAGCATAAGCAAGAAGACATGGAAATATGTACCACATATTAATATGTACCAATACAATATTCCTCAAGTGAAGCACACCGTAATGAAGTAACAATTTCCAATCTGATTTATTCATTTCCATTATTCTGAGAACACCTGTAATGATGACTGACACAACAACAAAGTCATCTGAACAGGACAGATTGCATTTTTGTATCGTTTACACTCTGTGCCTCAGTACTGGTATTATACTGTACAATTCATATGTTATGTTTGTTGGTGGTTAAATTAGTTATTATTTATTCTTAACAACTGGTTTATCCTGGTAAGGGTTGTGACAAAAAATAGCAGCAAGAACCTCCTTAATGTCTAGCAAAGTTGTTACCTCCCACATGTAGGATAATTGTCAATAGTTCATACAATGGGCAATATACTTTAAATCCCGTTGGGCAAGCATTTATAAGCAAGTAATGCAGATCTAGGGTTAGTTTTGTCATCTTTTGAGACATCCATATGCAAATAAAATGTACAAAATCTTGGTATTTAGTGCAAATCCTGGAACCAATGGATCACTAGCTGTCAAACACTAAAGTGTTGGTGATCAATCACCAGTTTGACTTTTGATGTCAGATCCTTTTCCTCTACAATGCCCCTTTTTTAGTGACTACTTTAAGTACCTCTGACACTACTTACTGTATGTAGTGGCTCATGAGGTTCAAACTTTGAAGGCTTGCAAGTTTCGCTATATAAAGTCATGGGACACATTGGGACTCTGAATTTTTTCAGAAAATGTCAAAGTATTTTTGCCAGAAAAAAGGCAAATTCTAAATTGACTTGATGCTTGATGATTAAAAACTAGACTGCAAGCTTTTCCAAAACTGATTTTTTTTTTTTTACATTTTCAGAATCAGATAAAAATTGAATGAGTTATGACTTTTTAAACTTCTGAAATTTGCATACCATCATGACCTACAGTCAAATCTGGTGGAGTTTCATATATTTTTGTTTTGGTGCTGCAGTCTCTGGCACTGGGGGCCTTGACTGTGTGCAGGGCATCATGAAATCTGAAGATTACCAAGGATTTTGGTTTGCAAAGTAGTGTCCAGTGTCAGAAAGCTCTGTGCGCATCCTAGGTCTTTGACCTTCCAGCAGGACAAACATACTTTAAAAAGCACCCAGAAATGGTTAGAAACAAACTGCTGTAGAGTTCTGAAGTGTCCAGCAATGAGTCCAGATATAAATCTCGTTGAACACCCGTAGAGGGAAAAATATTGTCGTTAAAAGAAGGCACCCTTTAAATTTGAGAGACCTGGAGCAGTTTGCAAAAAAAGAGTGGTCCAAAATTGCAGCTGAGTGGTCTAAGAAGCTTGCTGGTGGTTACAAGTGATTGATTTCAGTCATTTTTTGCAAAGAGTATGCAACAAAATATTAAGTTAAGGACACCAATAATTTTGTTTTGCATGAATTTATATGAATTATGTTTTTCCCCTGTTTTGTGTTAATCCAATGCACACAAATGATATAAACACGTGTATAACAAAACGTGTAATTGCAAAAAATGGGTGAAATAAATGGGAAAATGGTACATTTTCTGTAAAAACTATCTAGGAGTGCCAGCACTTTTGGTCATAACTGTAAGTCCCTGATCATGAAAGTTCCTGATCTTTTCTTGCCACACAGTACTTTAAAAAAAAAAAAATCATCAGAGAGGACATTGTTATGCTCACCATCTTAGCCTGTAAGTGCACTGTTTGTCAGGGGCAGCTGTTGTAACTGCTGGGAGATGATCCCTTTTCTAACCTTACCTCCCTCAGCCATAGCCAATTGATTATACAGTCGATTCCGGTTAATGGAACC
>JAUZSU010099998.1:0-19875 GCA_034780255.1 Parotocinclus maculicauda
TTCGGTACTTTAGGATTTGGTCCGAATAAGCGGCTGGTTCCATTAACCGGTGGTCCCATTAACCGGAATCGACTGTACAAACAATAGTAAGAGTAGAAAATAGGAGCTGAGGAGTTGTGAATTTTTTTTTTTAACTAATAATAAGTTTTTGTATCCCGAAGACCCGTTACAGGATAAAAATGGGTTCAAAATGCACAGGAAGAGGAAAAGCATTAAAATTGCATGAGTCCATGGTCTTGTGTTTTTGTAGGACTTTCTTGAGTGTGGAGACGCCAGCTTGAGACTCTTTAGCAGACGATTCACTGGACAAGTGTAATGAAAGTTTTATTCTTTATCCCCTCGAGGCAGCACTGTATCAAACCCAAACGAGAGTGCCTTGTGCTGGTGGAGTTTTCAGGCTGATCCGTGCCTCGTTTTTGCTGGTGGTGTTTGCCCTGAAGATGGGTTTTTGAGCTGAAGCTGAACAAGAGAAGGCAGGAAAGACGACCTTTTCTTAATCTCGCATTAAAATGGCTCTGTGTCTAATCAGCATCTGATACGCAAGTGTGAATCACTCGTCCAGCTGTCCATGGAAATCTCAAATGCAAAACGTTCTTCATCTCTGTAAGCACAGCAGCTGCTTCAACAAAACAGTTAAGCAGAACGCCGTAACATTTTGGTAATTTGCTTAAATCAGAAAATGCTGGCTTGGACCATCATTTTAGAGCAGTTATTTTTATATCTTTAGAAATAATATGTCATGTGATTCTGATCCAAGACCCAATTTACATTCAGTTAGGATAATACAAGACAAATCTGATTCATAAAAGCAACCAAAATCATTATTAATTTGTTCCAGACAGCTTGTTGAGAATAAGGAATTATGTAATTTAAAAGAATGGGTTCCAGATCCCCAGTAAATCCCCCTGTATAAGCTATTCTATGTTTTAAAGGAGTTATATTGTACGAGAGCTCCTGATTTATGATGGAGAAATGTTCAGATAAATCCATTATAAGTTAAATAGATCATGAACTGATGAGTTGAATATAATCTATATTGGATCATTAACACTTGCGTTAACCCACAATTATCCAAAATCATTAATGATAAACCGTATTTTATTATAAAGTGATGAAAAAGCACATGTAAATTTACTGACTAATGGATTAAAAACAAAAATTAAAAGCAAAACACTTACTCTATTAGTGAACTCAGTTCCTGTTTTCCTTTCGGTTCCCTGTCATTACTGACCTATTTAGGATCCATAAGAATGTATTTGCTTTAAGAATAGAGAACTGTAAATGTAAAAATAAAGAAAAAAATGAATCATGAATAAAGAATCATGAATGAGGTTTCAGCTGAAACAGTTCAAACTGAAACGAGGTAAACCATGTCCACATTGGGAGAACATGCAAAACCCAAGTAGATTGGAACCAATGTGACACCCTCGTTCAGGGCATCCAATAAGAACGTACTTTCAATTATTCTAAAGAATAAACTTAGATGGATATGACGCTGCATCAAGGCTTTGCTAAACGATCGCATTTAATCACAACAGCATTGTAATCAACAACAAACATCTGTGACAATACTATTACCACTACCAAGCCCCACAATAATTAAGGAAACATCTGGACCGGCTTCAGTTTTGAAGGACGATGGAGCTTGTTAAGTGCATTATAGGATCTGTAATGGTACATGCCCAAAACCTAGTGCAAAAATGTGCTTTAAAAAATGCTGCTTTAAATCCATCCGTGTTCTCATGAAGATTTGGACCAAAGAAGACTGGACTAAACACAACCCAAATCCTCTTAATGAAACATTAGTACTAATTCCAGACGCCGGTATTAGTGGCCTTCATAGTGCAGCAGAAGCAGCTGGATGGCAGAACTTCATCTCTTGCGGTGATTTATGTGTTTTTCTGAGCAGGTGTTTACTTTGGCACCTCCATCCCGGGTGCAGGTGGAGGCCTGTAGAGAGATGCCGTAGCAGCTCTAATGGACTGCTGTGAGGTTTTTCTCTCCCCTGGTGATGGCAAGCGTAATTATGGAGACTGAAAAGTAATGTGGAGCTTAAAATAATCAGACGATGAGAAGAACATGGACTCTGGGAAGCTTTCTGGTGCTTTTTGTTTACTATGCGATGCCTGTCAGTGGATTATACAACATATAATAAGTCATATTTATATCAGATGTAATATTTGGGAAGGTAAATTTAGGGCTAACTCATTTAAAACGTTTGCGAAGACTGCAAGAAATTAATTTACAATAACCAGAAAAGATCTACAAAAAATGGAATTACTTATATTAAGCAAGCTTATTTAGTAAGATGTCTTAAATTAATCAATAATAATAATACTAATAATGGTAATATTAAATCCTAAATCAAGTGAAAGCCCTGATTTTGTGTCTTTAATTTTATATCTTTATATCTTTTTGTGTTTAATTTGAACCCTAAAATAATTTCTAAGTGAGAATCAAAATAATTCTTGAAAATAAACAAATAATTTCACACTTTTAGTTCTTTAGAGGAAAATATTATCAGATAAAAAAAAAGATTTATTACTTTGATATAGGATAATTTCACATGTTAAGATGATGATGATGATTATTATTATTATTATATAAATTTCTTAAATGCATGTCTAATAATGATTTCTTCTTTTTTAAATCATTTACTTTTGTTTTGTATTCTTTAAATATTTTATTCTTAAATATTAAATGCATTTTAATATGTTATGCCTTTAGTTATATTTTCTTTTCTTTTTTCTTTCTAAAAAAGGTTTAATTGTATTATTGTTTATATATATTAGACCTTTTTAGAAAAAAAAGAAAAGAAAATATAACAAAAAAATATGAATATATAAAACGTATTCTTTTTTAAATCTATTTACATTTGATTTGTATTCTTTTATCAATTTTAAAACTGTCTATCCTAGAAATATTAAGGTGATGTTGAGGAACTACTAACACACCATAACACAAAGCCAGAAAATAGATATTACGGTCTTGTGATCACTAACTAATGAATTTAAAACACGCCTCTTTCAGGAGCCAATTCTCTTTTTTTCTTGTTCTCTTTTTCCCGTTCCCAGACCACAGCATCGATCGGCTTCAGATCTTTCTCAAACAAATCTCCATCTCCTATCAGTCCCGAGTGCAGGTGCTCATCTGAGCTGAAAATTACAGCATCACCTCTGCAGGAGAAAAAAATCCCTCATCTGTTATGAAGAGCGAGGAAGAATGATCAACATCAACACAACCTGATGCCCTCAATAACAAAACTACACAAACAACGGAGACTCAGACCACAGCGTTCCAATCAAGAAAACAAGGCTCCG
This sequence comes from Parotocinclus maculicauda, assembly GCA_034780255.1. Classification (NCBI taxonomy): domain Eukaryota; kingdom Metazoa; phylum Chordata; class Actinopteri; order Siluriformes; family Loricariidae; genus Parotocinclus; species Parotocinclus maculicauda. The sequence continues at coordinate 3,321 of JAUZSU010099998.1, forward strand.
GCCGGCTCTTTAAACTCATCCCTTAGTACTTTTACGCAGTAATTATTATCAATCAATGCAAAAGAAAAATAAAGGACGGAAGAAAGTACATATGAATAAATGGCCAAAAAAATAAACAAAAGAAAAAAGAACATAAAAAATAAGCAAAGAAAGAAAGAAAGTAAGAAAGAAAGAAAGAAAGTAAGAAAGACAAAGTAGGGAAATAACAAATAAAGAAAAGACAGACAGACCTCAGAAAAGGCCAATCATGCATTCAAACTGCAAAGTTAGTGGTTTTTTTAGGTGCTTGTTTTACAGACATTACGGTAAAACTGTTCTGATTGAAGGTTCATGACAGGCCCTGGTGTAAGAAAAGACTGAGGATTTTGAATATATGATAAAATGAGTGGCACGGCATTACACAGACGATTGGTTTTAATTCCCGTGTTGAAAGACGACGCCTCCGGCAGATTCCCAAACGTCAGGATGTCATACACCGACATTGCAATATGCGTTTCTTACTTGATCCGGTGTTTTGGGAGTCTCTGGTAATGGCCGTGTAAATCACACATCAACCTTGATGAAATGTGTTTTTAAATTCTGTTAATTCTCAGAGACGCTCTGCTGTCTGTTCATCATACCAGGGATTTGATTAAAAGTCAAAAAAGTCTCACGCATTTGGATATTTCATGAGACGCATCAAAACGTTTCTGATTGCTGCAAAGAAAAAAATTAAAGGTTACTGGGATAGAATGTAGAGAATGTGAAACGTATTTGCTTTTTTAGAAAATGAACAACAATGGAAGAAAAGTAAGAATGAATGAAATCGCTTTAAATCATGAACATTTTATGTATAGAACACCCAGATAGAAATGTGGGATTGCAGCAAATCTCGACATGCAGTTCTGTCTCAGGCAAATATCTAAATAATTACAGGTGTGCTCTGATTAGACACTGGGTCTGGACACAAGAGGGCATAATAGTACTTCTGCTATAAAGAGGCTCTTAGAGACTACTTTTGGAGAGTGTACCTCTTGGTTAGAGATCGTTTGCCATTTTGCCCAGTTAAAAGACTCTGAGAGGGGGCATCAATGGACTGAGATATGATCATTTTGATGAACTGCCTCCAGCTGGGCTGTTCTGAGCTAGCTGTTAGGAGGTGTTGGGAGCAGTTTTTTTATGGGGGCACACACATACATGGTAAACAGGGTCCAGACGGCCCAGACAGACCCCCAGGATCATTTGAACGAGAAACCTAGACTGCTACAGACTGGAACCTATCGTCTTTAGTGATGAATCCAGGTTCTGTTTGGGATCATATGGTGGTCGGGTTTGACTATAAAGGCGAGCGCTTTAATCCTGCCTTTGCTGTGGAGCGACACACTGCTGCTGGCATGATGATCTGCGGGGCTATCACATACAACAATCAGCCATCCCTAGTAGTGATACCAGGGACACTAACAAATCAGTGATATGTGCTAGACATGTTGTGTTTCCTCTCATGACAGGGGTTCCAACTGGCATTTATCAGCAGGATAATGCTCACCCACAGAGCAAGGGTTTAATTGGAATGCCTCCACCAGATTGTAACAAGTACTCTGGCTGCTTGGTTGCCAGATATATCACCAATCGAACATTTATGGGGACAGTTTGGTCTCCAGCTTTGGCAGCCTATGAGTGTGGAGGATCTACAGGCCTAGCTGTAACATCTGTGGGTAAATGTGGTACAGGATCTTCATGAAGAACCGTATCTCATCTTGTATCCAGGCTAGAGGTGACCTAACATGGGAAAAAGAGCCTCCTTTAAACTGTAGTTTCCCAAAAATTAACTTAAATCAATCCATATTCAATCGATTCCAACAACTCGTTCTTGGTGAGTTATTGTTTTAGTTAATATTTTACCAGCTACCTTATATTACACTGCTCACAGAAATTAGGGTATATTTTATTTATTTTTGTAAGTAAGCTCTGTTTTGATGAACTAACATTCATGGCATAGTAGTTCTTATATATCCAATGGTGTCTTCTTCTCAACCCTTAACACACTGAAATTCGTGCAAAATGCATTCTAGGTTAACTGTCTGTCTCAAGTTCACACAAGTGGACAAGTGAAGCAATCCTGTTAATAAATAAAGGCAGAACAAGAACAAATCGAGGTGTTTGGACTTTTGAATTGAACAGTAAACCGAGAAGAGACGAAGTCAGACTGATAAAGGCCTTTAGACGTGGCCGACTACGTGTCTGTGCTGGCACTGAAACCTGGGTAGTGGTGGTGAGCTAGCATGTTAACACTGCGCCACACCAGTGCCTATATGGCATCATGAAAAGAGGAGTTCAAGGCATTCTGGAGGTAAAGGAGTTCCAGATTCTTTATTAACTCCTGCTTATTTAGATCTGTTATTTTGTCCAAACCTTTTCTTTATACAAAATATTCAGGATTGTGATTTGTTTATTGTAGCTCGATAGTTCATAAAGATGCAAAATCCCCAAATCCATGCCATCATACAGAGGACATAAACTGTTACCTGAACCTTAATACTAACCTTTATGTACTGATACACGTTTCTGTTTTTCTGTCCATTAGTTGTGTTTGTTCGGAATAATAAGGAGAGATGGTGGACGGGCATGGCTAGCTTTGTTTCTAGCGTCTCCTGGTTGCTAATGATGCTTGGCATGGCCGTGGTGTCAGCAGTACCATATGGTTTTTCTGGCGTGTGCTTTGCTTCCACGGGACACACAGACGGTGCCCACACAAACAAACTGCATGCTGGTCAAAGGCCCTGAGGTGCAGGATCAGGCAACGACACACACACACACACACACTCACACATATGCATAAAAGTCCCATGTAAACAGAGCTTGAGGACTGACAGTCACTGAGCACCTGCTGCCATGCACCATTAGTAAATATTCCATGTGTGTTTGTGTGTGTGCTTCATGTCGATATGTAATAAATGAGTTGAAAGCTCATCGTCCACCCTCATCATCCCCTCATCTAATCATATCGACCTGCTTCATTCATTACGGCTCCTTATTTAACCTATAAGAATCCGAATACAGTGGATCTGAATACAATTCCTTATAATGGCGACCCAAAACTGTGCAGCGTTTGCACGGTCCCTGATGTACCAAAACATTTCCCACTAACGCTGTTTGACAACGAGGTACGGCTCTGCATCCTGTGCCCTCTCCACTTATTGTTTTGAATATGTTTTCTGGGAAACTTTCTACTGCCAAGAATGTTCCTGTAAAAAAAAAAAAGTTTTAAAGTCAGAAAACTCATAAAACTGAATTTTTGAACGGTTTAACTCTCCTTTATGCACAGCTCTGTTTGGTAGTGACTGTGAGTTGGGTGATGTGCCATTTATTGACCGAATTACGGTCTGTAAAACTGGTTAAAATGGACGTAAACCAGACATTACCAGGGTCATATTGTCTGTTTAGGCTAATATAATGTAAGGCTAAATGAGAAAACTGTCCAAATCATACGCAAACGCATCAGAGATATGGCTGAAAACACGAGGGTTTGATACTTTTGTTTGCCAGATGAACCAGAGACAGAAGCACAATAAATGTGAACCAGTTTATATACTGTTTTAGAGAATATACAAAAAAGCAGTTCTACTTACAATAGGACAAGGATATACACTTTTAAACAGCCTTTTACCAAGCTATTTACAGCTTGGTAAAAATAAATTGAGGAAAGTCAAAACACAAACATGAGGGACTGTCTAAAAAAAGTCTATAAGCACATTAACAAGTTAAAACAATGTCTGGTCCAAACATTACTTTTAGAAAAAGTGTGTCATAATATTTGAAGAGTACAAGTTAAAAATTAAGTCTTAACATTTTATGGGAGTGAAAATATTGTGAAAGTCAAATTTCATTATGTTTTAATAGTTTATAATTATTGGTAATAAATATTTAGACTGTTTTTAAAAAAAAGATTATAGTATTTTTAGTCAAGTTAAGTCGTATTTTATATATAGTACAGCTGACAACAGAGAATTGTCTCAAAAGAAGGCTTGCGACTTTATAACCCTAAATCAGCAAGTCTAAAGTGGCAGTGGAAAGGAAAAGTGCCCCAGTATGATTTATTAGATGATCCAAGCCAAGTTAGATGTGGTTCAAAGGTTATTTACAGCTGCTCCAGAGTGTAAATCTTAAAGTCTGATTACTTGTGAAAATCACACTTTACTGAAACACCTCCACATTTGAGTTTATTGAAATACTCAAACCAAATCAGACTGGATCTGCAGGATTAGCTGTGGATACCCATAAACCCATAATGACAAAATGAAAATGCTTCAAGCTAAAAAAAATAAACTATGTCTGTGAGACTGGATGTAGTTAGAAGGGGGCTATCAATAACCGGGCCTGAAACGCTTAATTGAGGTGATATTAGTGCAATCTATCAGTGATATAGCTCTAAATCTATACGGTGCGCCTGATTTCACCCCTGTGTGTCCGCCTTTTTATGAAGTGCAATCTCTGAGGCTCAGACCGGCCCATTTTTCAACCTTTCTGATAGGGAATGATGGTGTCAAAAATATAAAAACTCGACTATTTTTATACGCCGTATCCATCATGAGGGTCTGTAGTGCCGTCGCCGGCGGGATTCCAACTCGTATGTTCACTGTGTTCTGTATGACTGCATTTAGAGTGGAATTATGGGTAATGCAGGGATGGTTCTGCTGGAAACACTATCTGTTATTATGCATAAAAAGACAAGAAATGGTTAGATAAAATGTTCACAGTTCTGTTAAATAAGCCACTTAATCCAAAATCACTGCATAAAAGAGAAATAAATATACTTATTGACGATAAAAATAACTCACAAGAAGCAGTTGTACAATTGTAACGATGGTATATGTAAGGAATTATAATATTAGAATGAAAGCTTAAGTTGATTTGGGGAAACTGTACAGTTGAAAGCAGGCTCTAGTTCCTCTGTTAGGTCGCCTCCAGCCTTGATATAAGATAGAATATGGTTCTTCATAAAGGTCTACAGGTTCTGTATGGTATCCTGTAGCACATTTACCCATAGATGTTATTGCTGAGTCTGTAGATCCTCCACACTTGTAGTTTGCCGAAGCTGGAGACCCAACTGTTCCCATAAATGTTCGATTGGTGATAAATTTGGCAACCGGACAGGCCAAGTAAGTGAGAAATTCCTGTTAAATCCTCTGCATGACCAGTTGGAAGTCCTGCTTTGAGAGACAACACATGTGGCCACTGATCTGTTAGTGTCCCTGGTGACCAACTGTCATATATGAACCCTCCCCAGATCATCACACCAACAGTTGGTGCAGTGTGTCACTCCACAGTAAAGGAATCCAACCATCATTAAATACCACACAGAACCTGGATTCACAACAGTCTGAGTTTCTTGGTCATGACTCCACGAAGGCGACAGTGGCTGGCTGTCCATGGCAGGACATGTCATGGGTGCTCTGACAACAAATATCCTACTGCTCAGTGCCTGGAAATGGTCCGGGCAGAGACAGGGGTGTGTAGTGAAGGTGGCCCCATGTCTGGATGGTGGATAATGAATCTGAGCTGCTTGTGCTTGTCAGTGAGTCAATCGATCCTCTCTACTGGGGGTCTGTCTGGGCCGTCCAGATCCTGTTCACTGTGTGTGCATGTCCCCATAAAAACACCTCTGCCAACACCTCCTAAAAGCTAGGTCAGAACGGCCCAGCTGGAGGCAATTAATCAAAATGGCAATGATGCCCCCTCTCAAAGTCTGCCAACTGGGTAAAATGTCCAACGATCTCTTATCAAGATGTACACTCCCCAAAAGTAGCCTTTGAGAGCCTTGTTATAGGGCAGCACTACAGGGAAGTACTCTTATGCCCTCTTGTGGTAAGATTGTCTATCTAATCAGAATACATCTGTAATTATGTATATATCTGCCTGAGACAGAACTGCATGCCAAGGTTTTAAGCGATCCCACATTTTTTATCTGGGGGCATTATTGTTTTTGTCAGTGAGTGTATTTTAATGCCCTTATAAGGTCTGATCACAAAATACTAGAAGTAAATGGTATTGGTAAATGGTACTATCAGCTTCTATCCTACGACCTTCATTTTTTTAATTGATCGACAATTTTAATGTTATGGTTGATTATAATAGATTAGTACACATATATTCATTATGCAAATTCCCTTGAATGTGGTACATTCTGTAACAGGGTTTAAATGCAAAATTGACTGGGAATTAAAATGTGTGTGTAATTGAAAGATGAAAACCTCTTAAAGCGTCCCTCACTAGCCAAGCTCAAGATGGCTGTGTACGCCAGGAATAAAGACTAAAATCCGTGAGTGGGCCTTTTCAATGCGAGCCGAAGATGAGACATGACAACATGTTAAACACTTCTAAACGTTGCTCGGCTCTGCAGCCACCGCTTCCTCCCCCCGTCAGCTCATCTTCAAAGTTGCTCTGAAAATGCTTCAGAGCGGCGCTTCGTCTTCAGAGAGACCCGCTCCCTTTGAACCAGCAGTGAGGCTGAAAGAGCATTCTGAAGAAATAATGGCTGTTTATATGGAGTGCGCTGTGAGGAGCTGTCAGGCCCGGCCCTTTAACTTGATTTGCTGGAGTGTCAGAGGAGCGGGACTTGGCGAGGTGAATCACAGATTGTCAAAAATCAATTCTCAGGATGGTTCTCATGGGAGAACCCTGGGCATCGGTGACGGAAAAAATGAATAAACCTAAAGAAGAGTCTGGTAAAAAAACCTCATCTGCAACCCAATGACCTGTCTGTATAATGTCATCTTGGTATGACGGGTGGCATTCGGTCATACACCACCAGACCTCACCCAGTCCCTGACTTATTTCGTCCCCTTTATCCCTGGTTCAAGGCCTTAGGTGTGAAGAAACTCACAAGGCGGGCACCAGATTTCAACCCTGACCAGGGAGTCAGCTATAAGACATACAGAAGAAACCAAAAGGAATGCCTTGCACCCTGTAGACTAGTAACTGACACACCTCAGCTTACCAGTGCTATGTCCTTCAGTTCTGCAGTATCCAAGGCGTTCCATCTCTGAACAGTAAAATGACAAAATTAATTTTCTTTTCAGGTAAATAAGCCAACTCGCTGCCTCACACATCTGCTGTCAGGCATTTAGCACCTATTGTCTTAATCATGACACACCATCCCCCACATCCACAGACTCTTTTACTGTGTCGGAGGAGCAGGACTTGGCAAGGTGAATCACGAATTGTCAGAAAACAATTCTCAAGAAGAATTCTCGTGGGAAAACCACAGGCATCAGTGACGGTAAAAATGAAAAAACGTAAAGATGAGTCTGGAGAAAAAAAACTCATCTGCAACCTGATGACCTGTCTGTATCATATCACGGCATGATGGGTGGCATTCAGTTGAATCCCACTAGATTCAACTTTCAAGCTTTAGCCCCGGTCTGCATGTGCCACCCCACAAGAGCAAACACATCATGCATTTACATAACAGCGGTGGGCTGATAGCTCCCAATGATTCAGAAGAAGGAGAGGAAATACCCTTGTTGTGAAAAGCCAAGGACTCCCTAGTCCCACTAAATAGCACTCAAGGGTGTTAGGAGACCTACCTCGCGCTCCTGTGCGAGTCGCCGTCATCACCGAGGGCCGTTACAGAGCAATCGGTGAGGTGGTTTATATCTGATGTTCAACTGGCGACGTGATGACGAACACCAGGAGCTCCCGTTACGTAAGTGCAGGTCCTAGCATTGTTCAGAGTCACGTTGTCACACGCAGTATGGATGATCTCTCGTTCGCGACACGATACGTACATGCCAGCGATCACATTTTTTGTACACGCCATTTTCACGCTTAGTCGGTGACATCCTGGGGCTTTTATTGCCCACGGATGAGTAAGGGGGAAACCCCCGCGGTAACGTAGCCGATCAGGGAAATAACAGGGTTTCCTGAGGCTTTGCCTCACTCCGTACCGCCACTTAGCATCACTTGGTTGGCTGCTCCGTTTGTGACATGCCCTGACGCGGCTTCTTCTAGCGCTCAGCGCACTCACGCTTGGGCTCGCCCCCTGGCGTTCTGGAGCTCCTCCACGCCACAAAGCTTTCCAAATCGGCGCTTTTCTGTGCTCATCGCTAGTCCCGCCCTCTCGCACTTTGGCATGTATTACCGCCAACTCGCGCACAAGTCAGCTGTAGGTGCCATTCCCACTTGGGACACACCACAGCTGCATGTTTTCCCCTTTTTGTGTTCTGTATTTTAGAGAGCCTTTTGCTCAGCCTTTTTGGTTATCCCTCATTATTATTAGAAGTCGTCCGATCCCCTTTCCCGCATCCTTGGGTCTTCTCACACAAATCATGACATAGGGTACCAGCTCCCTTCTGGACGATGCTTGTCTTTTTGGTTTTGTCACATCTTTGGGTTGATTTCTGGTACCTCCTGAACCATATGTTCAAAACAGAATTTACCCTCCAAGGTACATGAATAATAAAGTGCATTAAGCTGAACGGTAAAAAGAAAGAAATGTATAAAGTTTCTACTTTCAGAATGTCATGCATGATTCTGGACGCAGAAGCTTGCAGAGGTTTTTTCAGGATGTGACACCCTCTATCTGAAGCACTTATCCGATCATCCAACGGCGTCTGAACGTGCTCACGGTGGATTAGAGATCAGGCTTTATTCTGCTCTGCCTCAGAGAAATGGCGATGTGAAAGCCTTTTTATTCTTTCCATCACTCAGCTTTACATTTTTCACCAGGCCTCATTAAAACTCCCAAAGCGCCGTGATGAATTAGTCTGACTCCTAATGGATGTTAGGGTATCACCACGCCATAGCCATCCAAACGCAGCGCCATCGTAATCGGCGCCTCGCTCTCGAGCAGGTTTATTTTTATTTTATTGTCCTTTCATGCCGTAATACTCGTGTAGACTTCAAGCGCCGAATTGACTGTGCTATTGTTTCATTCCGCTTGTATATTATAGACTTTTTTACCAACAGACAGCAGAACACGGGTGCGATAGCTTCCCACGTATTTATTACAGCGAGGGCGCTTGGCAGGAAGAGATTGTGCCTTTGTCATTCCAGCTCCGCGGGACATCTCGGCTATAACTGTTATTGTCACTGAGGTAATATAAGTTATTAATCTCTAATGACGTTCCATCTGATATGCCAGCGAATCAAATTGCTCCAGAGCGTTATTTAGGCCGTGCCGACACCACCTTATCACTGATCCTCCGGTACCAGGGTGTTTACTCCTCTCCCTTATTTAAATTGAGTTGTATCCTACCTTGGCTCTGATTAAATATTTCACTAAATTGTCCCCTCTGGCGATCATAAACAAGCACAGCATCCATTCCCAGCTCACCGGCGCTCGCCTCGTAATCTCCGGCATGAGCATGGGCTTTGTCTTTTTGACCGTCCATCGCTATTCAGCTCACAAAAATATAACACCAGCTTTATTTTTTTGCCTGCATAGTAATTATTCCCACAAGCCCCCAGAATGCTGAAGCAAGCTGATATTGAGGTCAGGAGTTGACAGATTATCAGCTCGACTCATTGCAATCGTCTCCAGTGAAAGACGTTTCAGCGACACACACACACACACACACACACACACACACAGAAACACGTAGAGACTGGAGAGATGTTCTTTTTTTCAAATTCGGTGGATTTTGGTGGTTGCCACAATGGGATACAGGACTGGACTAATAGACAGGGCTGGATAAAAGAAGAAACAGCAGCCAGGATCTATAGGACTAGAGCTAACGAGGAGAGACAAGACCATACACAAGGAAATTGCAGAGACAGGACAAAGAGGGACAGAGAACATGAGATGGGAGGATAACAGCTATAGCTAGCTAGTAACATGGACAGGAACAGAAAAAAAATAAAACTTCTACAAAAGTTTTTACAACGGAGCATTGTCTCGAAGCAGCATTAAAAAGATTTAGATCTAACGGAATTGGTGGAGGAGGAATGTCCTAGTGTACTGGTAATGGAAAACACCTTGCTGTGAGGACTGGTACCAGTACCAGAAAAACATCTGACCATTAGGACTGGAACTGGTACTGGAATATTTTAGTTTGAGGAACTGGAACCAGAATAACATCTTACTGTGAGGACTGGAACTGGTACCAGACCATCTTAGTGTGCAGGCTACAAATGGTACCAGAATGTCTAGGTGTGAGAACTGAACCTTGTACAAGAGAATCTTAGTTTAAGGACTGGAACTGGTATTGAAACACCTTAGGGACTGGAACTAGTACTGCCATATCTTAGTTTAAGGACTGGAATTGGTATCGAAACATCTTAAGGACTGGAACTGGTATTGAAACATCTTAGGGACTGGAACTAGTACTGTCATATCTTAGTTTAAGGACTGGAATTGGTATCGAAACATCTTAAGGACTGGAACTGGTACCGCCATATCTTAGTTTAAGGACTGGAACTGGTATCGAAACATCTTAGGGACTGGAACTGGTACTGCCATATCTAAGTTTAATGACTGGAACTGGTATCAAAACATCTTAGGGACTGGAACTGGTACTGCCATATCTTAGTGTAAAGACTGGAACTGGGACTAGAAGTACATCTGAGCGTGAGAATGGGAACTGGTACTGCCATATCTTAGTACGAGGACTGGAACTGGAACCAAAAGTACTTTATATTGTGAGGACTGGAAATGATATTAGATCATCTTATTTTGAGTACTGTAACTGATACTAGAACATTTTAGTGTGAGTACTGGAACAGGTACCAGAACATCTTAGTGTGAATACTGGAACTGGTACCAGAACATTTTGGTCTGAGGACTGGAACTGGTACCAGAACATATTAGTATGTGACAATCAGTATTACTCTTTTAAAGCCTGTTGCGTGTTTCACCAGACCATCTGTAAGAAACCCAAGCAGACACAGAAAAAACATGCAAACCAACACAGGCTGTTATTTGATCCAGGGTCTCTGTAGCTTTAGGGTGGCAGTGCTAACCAAGGTGCCACCTGAGCATTAACGTACCCTTGTAAAGACACCAAACGTGTATAAAAATATTCAGGCTATCGATTCAAATAAAAGCCATCCCCTCATTTTAGGGAAAAGACCAAAATTGCCCCCCCCGGGGTGGCCGTTAATCAGTCCGGGACGCAGAGGAAGGGCATGAAGAAAGCAAGAGTGTTTGGCACAGCAAGAGCCACCTGGTTGGTAGTCTCCTAATCTTTCATCCCAGTGGAAAGCCCTGGCATGTATGGCATGGATTTTCCTCTTGTATTTCAGTAAGTGCCTGCATTCCCTCGGGTCACACTGCAGAGAGAATGAAGTAGAGATCATCTAAAGCTGGCCACCCTGTAAATCTGAAACGCTGCTGTTGGATATGGAGAACATTAGGTTGTCTAATCCAGGAGAGAGCAACCATGTAGAAGATCGTTTTGAAGAGCTGTATAGTTCTCACCACACATTTTAAGTACTCTATATGGCCAAAAGTATTTAGACACCCCAAAGAGATCTTCACAGGTTTCCGCATTCCACCACACCATATTTCGGATCTGCTCTTTTCAAACAAAGTCTATAAAGAAATGCAAAAGCATTTTGATAACCTTAATGCCAGGCATCTAGGAGATAAATTGCTTTGTGTTGCCTTGTATTTATTGTTTATTGTTATGTATAGTGTTTATTGATCCTGTATTTATTGTTTATTGTTCTGTATTGCACATCTTACACACGTGTACTTTATGTTGTGTAGTATATTGTTTTATGTAGCACCTTGGTCCTGGAGGAACGTTGTTTCGTTTCACTGTATACTGCACACCACTGTATATGGTTGAAATGACAATAAAACCACTTGAATAATTGAATTGGACAACCAACATTAAGCTTATTCTCCAAAGTCATGTCCCAAGATCTAGATGAAAGCTTCTCTAAAGTTCCATTATACATCGTAACCGCAAGGGGAGCAAACTCCAAACTAATATTTATGAGTGTAATTTATGGCTGTCCACAAACATTTGGCAGAGGATTGAAGGTGAAGACAAGATAGAAAGGAAAGGGTAGACAAGACACATTATTAAACATATGAGGGGGATGAGTATACTGGAACATTGGGCATTGGACATTAGGAGACGATGTGCCTCCAAGGACCTGCCTCTGAGGACTCATTTTATAATCTATTTTGTTTTATAATGTAGTTTATTTTCAAATTTTTCTATTACTAATTTAAAATTGATTATTAATTTGTTATGTATTTATTAACCTAATTTTGCTATAATTTATACTTTTAGTGGAGGATTGAGTCTTGGTCCTCCCAAGGTTTCTTCCTACCATTTTAGGGAGTTTTTCCTTTCCACTGTCGCCCTAGGCTTGCTCAATTTGGGATTGGCCTTTTAAGACAGTTTAATATTGTGAAGCTGCAGAACAGCAGAAGATCTCCCGCGTACCCCTCCTGTCAGCTTAGAAAACAATAGAAGGATGGAAAAATGTCTCTTGGTCTGATGAGTCTTGATTTTTGCTGGATGGTTGACATGAAAACCTGGATCCATCCTGCTTTGGATCAACGGTTTAGGCTTCTGGTGGTTAATGATGTGGGGGTATTTTATTGGCACACTTTAAAACCAACTGAGCATGGTTTAAACCCCACAGCATAGCTGAGTATTGTTTGAGCACCGTGTACCATCTTCTGATTTTTACTTCCAGCAGGATAACGCTCCATGAAACAAAACTCAAATCGTCTTAAACGGTTCCACAATCTCCATACCATGATCCAACCGAGAATGTTTGGGATGTGGTGGAAGTGGAGACTCCAATCATGGATGTACAGTCAACAAACCTGTCAATATGGACCAAAATCTCTGAGGAACGTTTCTAGCACCTTGTTATATCTGTGCCATGAAGAATTACGCAGGTCTGACCCGGTATTGATAAGGTGTATCTAATAAAGTGTATTTGTGTGTAAATTCCCTTAAACATAAATGCCTGGCAAATGTATAAACATATGTAAATATGAATCATGTCTTTAGCGGGAAGCGTGTTAAGTGCTTGCACGGTTTTGCATATAGCATTTGTTGGGATTTCATGCAGATGTTTGGCTGGAGGTGATCGCTGCTCTCATTTGATTTCTGCTGCTCATTCCAGGAGCATTGATTTCAAATCATGCAGTATAAATTCGAAACCCCAGCGGATGGCCAGCTAGCATGAATAACGAAGACGCTGTCAGGCTTAAAGATGAGAAATCTCCTGGTGCTGTTTCTACTCTCTTTTAAAGGTGGGAGGGATTTACACCCGGCCGTTTTCATCGGTCGGAAATCTGTGTCAGTGGGACGAATGAAAGTTTCATGTGGACGCTGGCGAAAGCAAGCGCTCGTACACTCGGGAGTTGGACGGTTGCATAAAAACCCTGCGAGAGTGCTGAGGGAAACTTAAGCGGATTGAGATCATGTTAAAAATAACTTGTGCTTATTTACTTCATTTCACACTGATTTACTCTACACACACACATGGAGAAAGGTCTGGCACTGGACTGTTAGACCATCCATTATGCTCCCTGGATGTGGTCTGAAGCATGATTCAGCTTCATCATCTTGTATAAGGCTGGATATGTGATGAATGAGCTGGTCTAGCAGGATGAGAACAGATGAGACGGTTCAGATTCGGGGCCAAAGCTGCACCGCTGTCCTACTGAACGTCTGCTCTAATAAAACTGGGTCGATAATTAAAATTATTTTTTCTGCATCAGGCTTATGGGGTTAGTCCAGGTTCTACTGCATTTAGTGCAGCTCCTTAAGTGGGCTCCCACATAATTATATATATATATATAAAATTAACAGATAAGCTGGTCCTCATGTTGTAAGTGGTTCATTTTTTTACACTAATTTGTCTGGTTTCTTGGTGGGATCTGGCAACCCTGCTATATGCACAGTATATGTGTTTGTGTTTGTTTGTTTGTGCGTGTGTGTTTGTGTGTGTGTGTGTGTGTGTGTGTGTGTGTGTGTGTGTGTGTGTGTATCGTTTGCTTGTTAGCTCACATTTGGACTAGGCTCTGACGCATGTTGAGTCGGTCAATTTGTACATAAATAGAATTTAAGTAACACTCATTGGGAAAAAAATACTCTAAAATATATCTTCACTTAAAAAAAGCTATAAATGAAAAATCCCAGAGAAAACCGAAAAGTGAAAAAGTGAAAAAAGTGTCAATCACTCATCAATCACTCTCGTTTTTAGCATTTTTCATCTCTGATGCATTATTGTATCATTCACGCTTAGTTTTCTGACCTAATTTACTAAAAGAATACGTATTAATGTCAATGTCCATTTCGGTCGACCTGTTTTACGAAATAAAATGCGGATGTTAAATGGTACATCACTGTACTATAAATATATACCAACATCACTTGTATTAATCTCAATCCTTCTCCTGCTACAGCCTCTGAAATTCCAAACAGAAAAACCTCTGACACTTCAGGCTGCTTGGTTTTACAGCCGAGTTTCTCTTTCCTTTTCTTCGTTTTTCACTTCTCTCTCCCGATGGACTGCGGTGAGAGAGATTACAGGTGATAACCTCTCCGTCTGAACACCGGCTCCTTCACCGCTAACACCAATTATGCTCAGGATCCATCCACTTCAGAAAGTGACCCTGCTGCACCAGACTCGTGTTCCATAATCCTCCTGGTCTGTTACAGACCTTCAGGTATGGTGGAGAAGAGGAAAGGAAAAATAACCGAATCTGAACTATCAGTCAGGTTAAGCTTTTATTTACATACCCCTCTGAAGTGCTGCACACACTCCCAACCCTATTTGCACTTCGGCTCTGCACCTAAATGCTCCCAGTGCTCCAAGCCCCACAGTTGAGAACAATGAAGGGAAGAGCAGAAAGTAGAAGATCAGAATGCCAAATTAACTGTGTAAGAACTAAACTTAAAATGAATATCAATTACATGCTGATTAATAAGATCATCCTTCTATGAGAAACCAAGACTGCTACGGACTGGAACCGTCTTTAGTGATGAACTCAGGTTCTGTTTGGGATCTGATGGTGGTTGGGTTCGACTATGTAGACCAGGTGGTGAATTCATCAACCCTGCCTATGCTGTGGAGCGACACACTGCTCCAACTGCTGGTGTGATGATCTAAGAAGCCATCACAAACAACAGTTGATCACCCCTACCAGGGACACTAACAATTCAGAGACCACTTGTGTTCTCCCTCATGGCAGAGCTTCCAACTGACATTTTTCAGCAGGACAAATTTCTCCACCAGATTAGAACAATTCCAGTTTATGTCCAATCAAGCACTTTTGGGACCAGCTGGAACACCGTGTTCGGCAACCAACAAGTGTGGAGGATCCACAGGTCCAGCTGTAACATCTGTGGGTAAATGTGGTACAAGATACCGTACAGAACCTGGATGCCTCCATGAAGAACCACATCTCATCTTGCATCAATCTTAAATTATAATAACTTACAACAACTTTTTCCCCATTAGGTGTATCTGGGTGAGATATGAATGATCATATATGTGCACTAAATTGACTCCCTGTCTAGTGTTGGCTCCTGCCAGACCTAAGGTAAGAAATCATAGCTACACTCTTATAGAAGGGTCCAGAATTTAAAAAATGACATGCTGATCATGTTGTTTGTTTAAGGTTTTGTGTATAATGGGTCGTAGTTATATCCCCAAAGCCAGGCTAAAGATGTAAGCATGCCCTGGTCAGGAAGCCACATACCCAGGCTGGCTGAATAGGGGATGCAGGGCATGTACTCTAGCGTGTATAACAGTGCAGGGACATGAGTAAGAGCTACATTAGCAGTGAACATGCTGTGTTTTTGTGGAGGCTCTGTAGGAATCCACGGATACGGGAATTCTGTAGAAGATGAGCATGAGGAATTGTATGGAATGAGTGATTACTCTCGCTCTCTCTGTTCTACCTCCTGGAATGAACCTTAATTACAGGTTTACATCAATCCACAAGGTGTCTGTGAGAGGAGCAGATGCTGTGCTCAATGGTCCATTTGAAGGTGGCCAAGTCTTCTGCACTATCTCTGTGTGTGTGTGTGTGTGGAGGGCAGATGTTCATTAGGAAGCCTGGCTTTCATCTCAGTATGTGAAACAATGGTCTGGCACAGTCTCCCTTCCTTTTATGATGGCATCTCGTCTGTCCTCGTCCTCATCCTCTTGTACTCACTCTAATACTACAGAACTCGGAGAGGTTACACGGAGGAGAGAGCGACAGTAATAAAGTGCTGAGTGTCCTCGCTCCGAGACAAGGGAGAGGATAAGAGGAGGAAGACAATACCCAGGAGTCACTTCACTTTCACCCAGTACAGCATTGCAGGGCAACTGTGTGTTCATTCTGCTGTAGGCACTCGAAGAATCAATCAATATATTTACGTTTAATAAAGATATTAAAGCATAGGCGTTGTGGGCAGTCATATGGGAAAACCTTAGGCTTTGGATTAATTATTATAAGGTTGTTGGGTCAGACCCCAGAGCTGCCAAGTATCTCAAATCTCAGCTTCTCTAAAAGCAAGCTCTGTGGTCCAATGAGACAAATTATGAACTCTTGGCTAAACAAAAGGATGAAATGGTGCGCCGCTTGTGTTGAGTCCAGACTGGGACAAAC
>JAUZSU010100109.1:0-19875 GCA_034780255.1 Parotocinclus maculicauda
GAGAGAGAGACAGACTGCTCACAAACACACACACTATATAAGTCTATGGATGCAACTTCAGACACCCCTCCTCAGGCTGTGATAAGATGTGCCAAAACTTTGATCGCCTCATTGCCTATAAAGTTTTACTATATTTTCACTTATTTCATATATTTTATGTATTCAATAAATATTTTTATTGAATTACATTCATTTGTGCCTTTTCTTCATTCATGCTAATCATTAATTTGTTCATTATAATTAAATACAAATATAGGCATAAAAAACACTCGTCGAGAACAGATTAATCCTATCTGCATTACTTCTTATGGGGAAATTTGATTCCAACTTCTGACAAACCAGAGTTCAAGCAGCCAATTACGTACAAATTCTGACGTTCCACTGTACATCAGATCCCACGTGAAGTTCCAAATAAACGTACCATTGAAATGAATAGTTTATAACATTATAATGGTTATTGTTCTGGTAATTGTGATGCCTAGCAGCTTAGTCACCTCAAACCAAGAAAATGTGATGAAAATAATGATATTAAACGATTATACACTAATACATGTATTCTATTAAAATTCATAGTGTCCACTTGTTTTGTATTACAAAAATGAGCAAAAATACAACAAATCACAATAAATGCAATTAAAAATTATCCAGTGAATGTAATTACTTATTTGAATTAGTTGATGGTTCAGACATTTTGCCTCATCACTCAGCAGGTGTGTGTGCGCCTGTGTGTGGGTGCGAGCATGTAGCTCCAGAACAACACATAATGATAATGATCTGTACATGAGCTCGGCATTCCTTTGAACATTCCAGTAATATCTACAGTTAAAGTTTTCAGACAGACAGAAACATGAGCGAAAACGAACGCTGAACTCATTCCTCCGGGCACTGTAAACAACGTCACTGAGATTCACTCCAACAGATTAAATCTGAAATATTTCTATACATGAGCTCGCCGTCTGTTTGCCATAGTGACGCTGTGAAGCTGAGCCGTTCCCTTTCCCATAATTACAAACCAGATGTTTTACTAATCTTCCATAATGTGTAACACTGTGTTAAGGTTCAAGTTCTGGGTGAGAATAGGGAATAGGGAATCATATTTACTCAGTGTTAGAAGTTTTGAAATCTACATGAATGTATATTTTTATATTATACAAGCTGATGCTCAGGACCAGGCACTCCAAATCCATTCAAAACATTTCTGCTTGGAAGAAATGTCGCAGCAGAACCTCTGACATATCTGGGATGTTTCAGACTTTTTAGGGGACAGTATCCAGTGGCATTAGTTAAGGCGTCATGGAATCGTGTGTTACATACGTAGCTCACATTTACACAAATGGATCCTGTAACTTGGTAGTCTCCTGATTGTAACTGTCAGAATTACCTGGGGATGTTGCTACATTACATAACATTTCATTTGCCCTTGAAACAGGGAATGGTGAGGGTAGGCATTATTACTCACAGTGCAGCTTGAAATTTAACTCAAATCTCCCCTGGCCAGAGACAGGTATGTACAGTACTGTGCAAAATTCTTAGGTCACCATTAGATTAGATATATTATTGTTTTAGCAATGGTATAATGACCATATGTAATAATTTCTCAGTCTTCTTATTAGAATACAACCAGAAAATACAGGGAATTTGTATGCAAAATAACTTAAATCAAATCAATAGAACAGCTTCTATATGCTGCAGTGGCCAGTACCTAGTGTCCTCCCCTTACACTTGAGCAACAGCAGCATCTGGCAGCTTCAACTGGTTGCCAAGTTGACTCTTGTACAGTCCCAAGAAGCTTGATGAGTAATGGTCTTTATCAAGGAGTAGCAGCCAAGAAATTGACAGTATGTTTTTAATGGTCATTATATTATTGTTGAAACAACAAATCTAATGGTGGACTAAGACGTTTGCACAGTAATCTACTAGGCTGGCTCAGTGGCCGAGTGCTAATCCAGCCTTGTACAATAGGGGTGAGCCTTGAGTTGCGTTTTGTCTTAAGTCCTGTCTTGAGCATATGGTTTTAATCCCTGCCCTGAATTCCATCTCATTCTCCAATGGTCCTTGTCCTTCGAGTTTAATCTTGGGTTTACAGCTCAGTGTTAAATTGATTAAACTTCAAAGTGGATTGATATGTTTCATAACATAATGCAAAATCATAACACAAAAATGCATTTTAAATTTACCAAAAATTAAACCCAAACCATGCTCCCTTGATTAGTCTGATAAAGCTGTGCAAATATTTGAGGCTTAAACATGTTTCTAAGTTCACCCTGATCTAAATCGGCCAGTGTTTGGTGATTCCTTTTGTCATTTTTAATAATATACACTGCTCATAAAAATTAGTGGATAGTTCATTAGGGGATATTTCAGTATATCTCATACTCAATCTGGTCATGGTCTGGTCTGGTACATGGTAAATCGCTAAGTTCTGCCTCTTTAAAAACTTTGAATTGAGTGTTGTATTGCTGTTTTGTTGCAGTTTAGAAACATCATGTTTGATGAATGATGGGGGATGAATGAAAACTTTTTCAATGTTTCGTAGACGAGAGGCATGAGATGCATTTGTTTTGCTTTTTCCTTCAGCTCACTGCAGGGTGTGGGGCAGGTGTATCTGTGGCTAAGGAGGTGTAAATCCCCACGGCATGCTGCCATGTCTCAACTCTCGGACTCGTTAAAGGACCTTGCCTCAGCAGAGATGGTGGGTAAAGATCAGGATTACATCACGCAGCTCGTTAGCGACGTGCGCCGGTTTGCTGATGTTCTGCTGAGCCTGAAGGAGGCTTTCAATTCTAAAGGTGAGAAGAAAACATTAAGCTCTATTTATATTCCCTTGATGTGCTCCTGAAAATAGTTCTGATGGTTTTATTGTTCTTATAGGAAAATCATTGTAGAAAAAGTTTAAAGTTATGTAAAATAAAAACAATACCTGTAATTAAGCACTGAATAAAGCACATGTAATAGTGGATGGTGAAGGCAGAGATATGAAGTCATGTGAAACCTTTGATCCTGTTTGCCATTTTATAGTGGGTAAGTGATCTGTATTTTATTCCAGTAATCAGATTACTTGCCTGTATACATGTTTCCCAACTGTAATCGGTGTGTTCAGGCTGCACGTGTGCACGAGCCTTCCCTGATGGCTGCCAGGTCCAGGTATTTCTAAAGACTTGACTTTATTTGTCCTCTTTTTCCATTTACGTTAGCATTTATTTAATCATTGCATCTGGCAACCCCGGAATTCAACACACCACAGAATTAAAGGTAGTCTGACCTGGTCATGATGGAGTTTATCGTCATTCTGTTCTACATTTAAAATACAGTTATTTACACAAAGGCCCCAGACAGACAGAGGTCCGTTATCTTCAGATGTTTCTCTGCTGAAACTAAAATCTCAGCATGCAGCTGTAAGGGCTAATTAGCAGCGGGTTTCGATTCAGTCACAGCCAGGGTAAGATTCTTCAGGCGCGTTCAGACTTGTCTTTGCTGTAGATGCAGAGAATGTGAAAGCTTTTCAGCATTTCATGTGAGCCATTAAAATGGTTCCAACAGGAGCTTTAGGTGCTTGGCTCAATTTCCTTCACGCATCCTGTCTTTAAATGACATCAGAGGATTCCCAGGCATGGTGCGGGCAATTGGCAGTTTAGAGGACTAATATAAATTATATGTAAATCAATTTAAGGTTTTTAGAAATGCCGTGAAACATGTCAGGGGATGTACTTCTCTGATACTGATGATTATGTTCTGTTCAGATATATGGTAACCCCTGACCAATCAGCACTCCACACAGATACCAACATTCTCAAGGCCTTTATATAAAATACTGTAGTGTTTGCATATATAGCAGCCTGTACACATTAAACTGTGTACTTTAATCTCTAGCTTGCTTATAATTCCTAATAAAATGTAAATGCGAGGTAAACAGTTTTTAAACTATAATGCTTTGGAAACAATGAAAAAAAAATTATGTGCATATGAAAAAAGAGAGTGCTAAAAAGAGACTGATGATCTGGGAAATTATCGATAGCCATAGCATATGGAACGAAATTCAAATCATTATTTGCTGTTCATATCAATGGAACTAGAGCTTTGTTAATAATACTGTACTAAAAGTATTTGACTGTGTATTTTCTCTGTGGTTTTTACTTGAGGGACACACACACACACACGCACGCACGCACGCATAGTAACACAAGTAACATGACAGCATTTATGCATGACCTCTCAGACGTGTCATCATGCTTACACACAACAGTGCGCTTAAGTAAGTGTGTGTGTGTGTGTGTGTGTGTGTGTGTGTGTTGTTGTGCTTTGGTTTGTGCGTGTTCAGACTCACATTGTAATGACACTTCCTCATCTGCTTTGTGTGGACCTTTTTTTTTTAAAGTGTGGCTTCCTTATTCCACTCATTGTACCTTCTGTTTTATCTGCTTGGGTGGGTTGTGTTTCATTCATAAAAACAGTTTAAGAGATGTTCTACTAATTAGACTAAACAGTAACTGTTTATATCCTGCACCTGGTTCACCTCTAAATATATGCTCTGTACCTTCTTGGTTGTTGTACTGCCGTGCCTCATGGCATCCAGAATAGAGTATATACAAAGGTGCCTTCACACCAACACAGTTCTGTACAGTCACACTATGTAGTCCCTGTATCTCAAATTTCATGTAGACAACTCAAAATAATGCTAAATCTCATCTGTCACATGTAGGCTCAATAAAGCCTGGACTTCAATGTTCAGAATATCTTTATTGTCATTATACCAGGTATAACGAAATTAAGGAACTAATTAAGTTGGTTAATGTGTCTGTATTTTTGTTTTCCATTTTGAGCAAAAACCCTCTTACAGCTGCAGAGTATGCTTAAAAATGGCAGGCGAGCACAATGCAGGTGCTTGCGTTTGGACCAATCACTACATACCTACCTTACTCAGGTTCATATGCGATTCATATATGCGACTCATATGGTTCATATGAGAAAAGACCCTGACTTGAAGCCGGAGTTACAAAAGACCCTTATACACGGCAGTCGAAGATCTCCAATCGTTCAGATTTCCTGTGGTTCCAATTTCAAATGCTCTAAGGCTCAATAAGGGTAGTGCCATGTCCTGCTTTTTTTTGTCTGTCGTATATAATCAATCTCTCTCTCTCTCTCTCTCTCTCTGTATAGATGAGTGTGTAGCAAGTGTGGTGAGTGAGAGACTGACTGAGCTGCTGCATGTGCTCAGGTTGGTGATTGGTAAATACCAGGCGTTAAATTCGGAGGAAGTCCTCAGCGCTGCAGGCACCCTCATCTCCAAGGTCAAAGGTCAGGATTCACATTTTTCTCTTATAACTTACTTACTTTAAACTCTTACGTCACCAATGGAGCATGAACACCAATGGCCATGTGTACACCCTTTATTATTATTATGCATATGCATATATTAATTTTCTGTATGAAAATGAAATTACAGGGCTGTCACTGATGGGGACGGGAGTGAAGCCTTTGGCTATTATTGGCCCGGATTGTGAGTTGTACTTATATTTGATAGGACAAGATGCACTATTGGTGCATCCTTATTTCTAACACACTGAACCAAATTCTGAAAGGTTTGTTTGGGTCTTTTAATTTGTTATTTCAGTAATTTCAGTAAACATTGTAATTTCAAATAGCTGAATTAAACGCTGATTACAGATCTTTTGTTGAATGTTTCTTGAGACAATAAAAGGATTTCACACAGGAGACAAGCAGCTGCTTTAATTACAGCCTTATAGAAATGCACAGATTGCAATTTTCCATCTATTAAACATATGATTGGTCGATTCTGATTAATGACTAAACATTTTTGTTTAACTTTTTTTTCCTTTATTGCTAAGATAGCAGGGACTGCTGGCTTGTGTCTTTGCTCTCTCTGGCTTTAATTTGAACCTTTTTGCCTTTGTTAGTTTAGTTAAAATTCCACGTATTCAGTGGGGCAATGCTGTTGGAAATGGTTCTGAATTTTTGTTCCTCCACATCTTATTTTCCCCATGAAGAGCTGCCGTGATGAAGACATGGCTGTGTCCAAAATATCTCCCTACTCCCCCTTTAGTTTCCCTACCCCCTTCTTAGTGATGTCTAGAATTCAATTAATTGACTAAGTAGCACCCAAAGCACAACCAAAATGTAACATTTTCCCTTCAAGAACATGCATCAGCAGCTGATCGATGCATCTTTACTGTCTAATCTAATTTCTGTTATCACTGAGCAGTGCTGTGTCCTTCTCTCTCTCTCTCTCTCTCTCTCTCTCTCTCACTCACTCACTCACTCACACACACACACACACATTCAATTCAAGCTGATTTTTGATTGTTGTGTCAGGATAAGAGAAACACCTTCACTCGTATTATTGGTAACCCTCAACTAATTTTTTTTTGTAAAAAATCACTCAAAAATCAGCTCAATTGATTGAATAAGATGAATAAGAATAAGATGAAATGAATAAGATGCAGGCAAGGGTAGTGAAAAAACTCTGTTGATGTGCTGAATTCACATTTAGTATTGTGAGCTCAGATGGCTTTCAGACCTCTGCTTTGGTCATCCTCATGCACTTAATTAACCCATTAACTGCCTAAATTTTTTTCTGAACATTTTATAATTTATTTCTGTCCGCCTACATCCCATCCCATCCCATCAGTAGGCGAGTTAAAGCACCCGATCCCCAAATGGGTATCATGGTTTTTAATGGGTTAAATGGCATACATGTGACAAGTTCAACCCTGCCATAAACTGTTTTTCGTTCTAAGATGTCTGCCTTTTTGGTGCATCTTTACTAAGCAGTATTATAGCCAGTGCAGAAATGCATGCAGGCTTTCTGTTAGGGGTAAGATGTTTGCTCTGATCAATTACATGCTGCTGCACTAAACAGCTTCTCACTGTCCATACTTCTGCATATAATCTACCTGTATTTCAACTTAGAGAAACAGCTCTAATAAAGGAGAATCATCTGCACTCTGTATCAAATCCAACCAACGAAGCTCCTGAAAGCCACAGGGTTTAGAATAGTACAGCTCATTTTTAACATGCATTTTAAATGGCCCGTTGAAAAGCAAAGTATCAGGTGCCTTTCTATGTTTGATACTCTCTTCAATCAGGTTTTCAAAATGAAAGTCCCCCCAAACACACACACACACACACACACACACACACACACACACACACACATATATTAGGAAGAAAGAAGGTGTATTGCTAATATAACATTTAAAATTCCCAGTTCCCAAATCCCATTACCAGTTTATCACCACCTGTGCCATCTCTAGTTTTTATTTACTCTTCTTGTTTGGTTGCACTTTTGGTTCCCGTACTGATCCTGTTATGGTTCTGTTTTTGATTCTTGTTGTGATTTTGGTTCCACTTTACATCCTGTGTTTAATTCATTTTCTGATTTTAGTTTTAGTTCAAGTTCTTCTTTTAGTTTTCAATTTTTATTCTTGTATTTCTGGTTGTGATTGTAGAACTTCTTCAGCTTTTTTATGTAAAGGTTGTCAGTTCTCAAAGTTCAGATTTTATTTTTAAAGTTATATTTGTGTCTGGAATTTGGCATAGCTCTAGTAATTCTGGTTCTGTTTTAGGATTTTGTTGTAGCTCTAGTTCCTGTATGGTATCTTGTTGTGTGTTTAAGCTGTTTGTTTTAATTTGTTGTTCTAATTTTACATTTTTGTCCTTGTGTTGTTGCGTTTTTAGTTCTTGTTCCGGGTTCTTGTTTAGTGTAGTGTATTTTAGTGTAATATCTTGCTCTAGGTTAGGCTCATGCGCTGATCATAATTCTGGTTTTGGGTCTTGTTGTACCTTTAGTTCCTCTTTTTGTTCTGGTTGTAGGTTTATAACATGTTTGATTTTCAGTAGAAAATTTATAAATAAATAAATAAACAGGATATTTTGATGCAAACAGAAGCATCAGTTCCTGACGTCCTCAGTGGGAGGGGACAGGGTAGGGCGTATCACTGTGGTTCCCTTTTCTGGACTGTGGCAGACGCATAATGTAGAGAACAGGAGCACTGCATTGTTGTGGGACTTCAGGATGTCCTGAGGAAGACGAAGAGAAAGAAGAGGAAGAGGACAGCGTTCCATTGCAGGGCGACAGAGCCTCCCCGTCACAGACAAATGATCTGAAACATCATCTTATTCCTTCAGATCTGGAAGCTGAAAAAGTTAGAATGTAGCCATTTCTGTGCTGTTGGTCTGCCAGAGCAAGCGACATGGGGAACTAGAAAGTGGAAAAGCTGAAGTTGTTTTCTTACTCACTACAGCAGGCTTGGAAAAAGAGGGACATTAAGAATGAACAGACTCTAAAAACCTCAGGCTTCCTATTTCTGGTGTTTCCACATTAGTTCTCTCATATGACCATTTAAAATTGGTGGTTTATTTATATATATTTAACTTATTTACCTTATGTAAGTTGCTTAAAACAATTGACTTGTTGATCGTTCAGCCGTAAAAGTGGATATCGAGGATCTATGACACTCAAGGTCAGGAATTTCTTCTATATTTAAATTTTACTTGTATTATCTTATTTGTATATAAGCTTACCACAGTGCAGGTTTGTACGTTTTCGAAGGAACTGTGTTTTGTATCAGGTTCTAATATATACACATGAAAACTACACTTTTCTTAATTTATTCCTAATATTAGTCAACTACTAACTTTTCTTTAGTTAAGACAGGTTAAGGTTCAATAACGATAAACATTGGGCTATAGATCTTGTTCTTCATTTGTATTCGCTTTCAATTTAAATTCTGGTAACTTTCTGTAGGTCTGGTTTTAGTTTCTGATCTACAATTAGTTATGGTTTTTGATGAGGTTCCAGTCTTGTTTGTTTTAGTTCTGGATTCTTAAAACCTTTCTTTCTCTTAATTGTAATTCTTTTAGTTGTGGTTATGTTTCTTGTTTTCGTTACTTTAATCGATAATATCTTACTACTTACATGAAGTAATGAGTTTTGCTTCTCAGCTAAGTTGTTATTTTATGGGCCTAGTTCTTGTTTGGATTCTGGGTTTAGTTCTAGGGTTAGTCGTGCTGATTCTGGTTGTGGACTTGGTTCTTGCCCGGACTCTGATTGTGGTCCATCTTCTTGATCTGAATGTGGATTTGGTTGTGATATTTCTCTGCTCTGTGATTGTGGAGCTGGTACTGCACTCGTGATCAGTTGTATGATATATTATGATATTAGGAAAGTGGTGACAGAGCTGCTGCATTTTATTATTGTGTGGTTGTGTTGTAATTTTCCATGTTGTGCACTATTTTGATAAAAAATTGTACATTATTTTGAGAATACGTTTAGTTTGTTAGCTGGGTGAATGCTGGAGTGTTGTGTCAGTGTGTTAGGAAGGTCAGAGCCGTGTGTGTGTGTTTCCTGTGCTTTTCTCAAAGCGGAAGCGTCACTGAATGTGAGTTTCTCTGGCTAAGAGTAGCGTGTGTATTGCCGCTGAAGAATTTCCTGTAACGCAAAGAGTAGAAAGTTCTGTTGTTTTGGTGCTGCTGAACTAAACCTGATTTAGGAGAGTTTCATATTGATGCTACAGAAGAGAGGGACAGGGTAAGATTTAAAGCTGATCCACTCTCTTACTGATATGCTTCAGCTTGAGATATTTTTACCACCCGGGCTTTTTATTTCATTTTCAAAACGTATTACGTAGTTGCTTAAACCTCTACACTGAGCATGCTCAGACCGAGCCAGAGTTATTTATTATTTCTGAATGTCAGCTTCAGCATCCCAAATGGCATACTGCATACTAAATAGTGTGCAATATTGTAGTGTACTAATCTTATGTACTGTTTAGTGCAGTAGTTGGGATGGATGGATGAAGATGTGCTGATCAGAACACCAAGCTTATGTTACAGCTTTGGTGTTTAGGAGCTGCTTTATTAGTTCTGCTTGCTATTGCTTTTGGGAGTAGGGGCATCCTTACTTCATGTTCAGCACAAACGATCCCAGACATCCTGTGAACACTATTGTACTATTATACTTCTTTATTATGTTTAAAGAAGTGTCTGATTCTGTCCTGCATTATGAACATGACATGAGCTTTAAAATCATTATACAGAAGAGTAACATATGTATGTTGTCTTTACATCTTTATGCCAATTGAACCCCTCTTAGTATCGTCAGGATCACAGGAATGGTGTCAGAGGCAATCCTAAACTTGACAGTGGGCAGGTGGAAGTCCATTGGTGGGCGGAGTTGGGGGTTACTGTTGTAGTGCCAGTAATAATCCCCAACTGGTTAAACAGATATGTACAAAAACTTACAAATCTTAAAGTAATTGATTTACATAAAAATGTATTTGTATACACATTTTTATTCCTTATGTTCCAGTAATGCCATACAGCACATGCCTGAAGAAAAATAACCATGCCAGGAAGACATTTAGACTTCCCACACACACACACATTGACGGCCCAATTATTGGGTCACCACTGATTTTCTATGCTTTGAACTCCAGTCTTCCACTCTGTTTTGTAAGGTTCACTCATATTTGGACTTGAACATTTTGTGAGCTTAATGTTTATAAATAACGAGTGTGGAGAAAGAATGTGATTTGGGAAGGTCCACTCTAGCCAGCTAATGTCTAATTAAGAACCATGACGTGTATAACAGATGCGAGCCATAGCTTTGTCTAAGGATAATGTCTTTTACACACCCATTTGTCAATTCATTGTGGGTGATAAGCACACACCTGCACACAGAATTACCCTGGATGATACACCTTGATTGAACCTGTTCTGTTGTGGGTTGTGTTAAATATGAACCATGTGGGTGTGTTTCTCACACTGGGTATTGAGATGTAAATCAGCTTTATTATATTATTATTATTATTACGTCTGATGTGATTAAACTTATGTCGGTGACTGTTACAGAATTCGTACTTTTTTAGCACCACACTTCATGGGTTTTCTTACCTGCTTGTGATTGTGACTCTGAGCTTCACTGCTGTTCTCATGTGGTTCTCACTTCCCACAGGACTGAACTTCAGGGAAGTGAACAAAGAGAATCAGAGCGCTGTTTTCCGTGAGATACACGCATCCATCGACACCTTGGCGTTCACGTTTGGCAATGTGTGAGTGGTTTTGGTGCTACTTTATGCTGTATTGTTATTACAGGGCGTATTTTACCCTGTTGCTCTACAACACCACACTACATAATGGAAGTTATTTCAGTATCTGTGTTTTTTTATTGGCTGCATAAATGTCAGTTTAAGATCATTGAAACAGGTTTATAGCAAAGGTGGCAACATAGCTGTGCAAGCAAAGTCTCCATCACTGCTAGCTGACTGTAACAATAGATAAAACTGTTCTGCCTGTGGATATATTAGTAGCTGTTAGAGAGTGAAAACCACGTCAAAACGTAGTACATAAAAGCTAAGAGAAACACAGCAGATTCTGAAACCATCATGCATGTGGGGTGTGTGGTCTGCCACACTTTAGTTATAGAGCAGTAAAACCAAGAACTTTGATATTCTGAAGACCACTAATGGGGCAGAAACTTGGAGACAGAGAGCTGGACATAATCAGGACATGACCCGATGGCTCTAAGTGCCAGACAATACCAGGACTATTTAGCCTATTGGAACAGGGAGAAATCAAGACCTTTCACCCAGTGGGACAGGATGGAAACAGGACTTATAATCTAGTAGAATCAGACAGAACATGGAACAATATTTATGTACAAAGAGGACAGAAGTAGTACCTTTAACCTAATGGAATTGGGAGCTTTAACCTGATAAAACAAGTGGATTCCTCACCAATGCAGAGAGCAACTCAAACCAAGCCATTACCAGAGATGGAATATGAACCAGTATGGCTCTGAGGTGGAGTGCTGGTTTGCATTACTGAGCCAGACTGTTTGTATTCTGGCTCTGGTGAGATACATTTTGAGTGTCCTCATGTTACAGGGCTGGGGAATTATATATTATAAAATAGTTTATTGGGGATATGCCTACAAGTAAAAATAACAGTAATCTATGCGGATGTGTATTACAATAATAAAACGCAGTGCAAATGTATTTTGGTATTTCCTCTTTCTCAGAGTGTCTGATTTCCTTATGGGAGATGTGGACAGCGGCTCCAGAGTGGAGCTCTCCCAGAACAGGAAAAGCAGGGTGAGTCTGAAAATACGACCTTATAATACTATTAAATTATTTGTGTTATAATGGAGCATAATAGATAGAGACAAAAAAATAAATGTTTGGACTGAATAGCCATGCTGTAATTACACCACACACACATCTGTGAATAACAGTGCAAAAACAAAATGAACCGTTTCTGGTTAGAAGCTGTACAGAATGCTGGCTATAATGGAGATATATCTAGCCAAAAACAGTTCAAAGACTAACTTCTTCTTGCATTATACGGTTATCTTTGAAACCTTTTAGATGATATCCTAGTATTCTGTACTTAACCAGACTGTAACCTTATAATATTTTGACTACATTTCATCACCAAAACCAAAAGCTGTGTGTATAAGTGTTTTTTTTTACCCCACAGTCGTTTGAGAACCTCTCTGGAGATTCAGGAGGCTACACCAAAAACAAAGTGCTGGCAGGTGAGTGTTACATATTATTCTTGTCTCCCAACCGTACATTTAAGACACACACACACACACACACACACACACACAGACACAGATGTATCTGTTAGTAAACCCACACAGAGCTCTCACGTTTTAGACAGACGCTGACTCACAGCTCATTTGTTATAATTAATAGGGAGCAGTGCTGCTCTCCATATCGGCCTACACTATACTGACCCTGGAGGGTTATGTACACTATAAAGTGCACTAGCAGTAATGAATGGGGTGTGGATTGGTCTGGTAATTACAGGCTACCCAACACATTGTAGTACAGAGTTGCCTCTGACCTTCTGCATTCTACAGCTTAGAATTTTATTTAGAAATAAGGGCCTGTTCAATACCAAACCCTGTTCAGTATGTAGTCCACTTGAACCCTGATCAATCCACAGTGGACATGTCCCAAACCACACAATCTATTCACTATGACACGCACATGAACGCTCATCGGTCCACTGTGGATGTGTCCCAAACCACACACCCTATTCACTGTGTAGTCCACATAAACACATTCGGTCCATTCTGGGCGTGTCCAAAACAACACCACCCATGTGCACATAAACTTTGTTTATTATTTAGGAGTGCGAGTCTGGTTCCATTTGCTGCTTGTACATTAGTTTTAGGTCAAGGTTTTACGGATAAACAGAGCTTCCCAAGATTGCAGTACCACACAGTCATGTCGTACCTCTGCTTTCTTTTCAATACCATACTTCAGTGCAACCTTAGAACAGGGCGTCACCGTTTTACACACTTTGGATGTTTTTGTAGCGTCCTGTGGTTTGTCTTTCTTCTCCAAATGTCTGACATTCCTTGGACGTTATTTCAAGGAATGGGAGCCACATGTGGGGGATTAAAATGCTGTACAGATGTGAGTGTTTCTAATGTGGAAAGTCATCTTTACTGGGCCATTGACGTTGCTGAATTTGAGAAAGTCATATTGCATGAGGATAGCTTTATTTATCTTTTAGCGGGTTTATCAGGTATAAGGTGCTTCTACACTCGGTAACCCCTTAAAGAACCCCAAAGGAACTTTCTAAGAGTGTGAGCTGTAAAGCAAGTGTCAGTAATTCTCAGGATACATAGAATTGATAATATGAAGGAATCATAATAGCCACTGTTTTTATTATGATACTTTTATTGTACACAGTGTAAATATTAAAAAATTTCTTTTATCTAAATTAATCTTTATTTAATCATTAGAATGTTTGTTATTTGTGTAAAGGGGCGTAATTGTAACAAGCAAAATTTCCCTCTGAGATCAATAAAGTATTTCTGATTCTACTTCTCAACTTGATTCAGAAAGTAGAAAGTAAATGTGCATGCATATGTACAGACCCAGCTCTTCACTCGTTTCCTGAGCTGTCCCCGGTAGAGAGAGTGGATCAGACGCTGCTGCAGAATGATAGCGGAGTTGAATCGGCACTGCTCTACGCCAAGGCCTGGTCCAAATACGCCAAAGACGTTTTGTCCTGGGTCGAGAAGCGCCTCAGTCTGGGTCAGCCTATTCATTCACTTACATTTTTGTTAAGCACACACCTTTCTATAATTACATACACATAAGATGTATATTATCTATATAGACTCACAGGTCACCTTATTGGGTATTGGGTAGCTGCTACTGAGTTGACCTCACTTTTGCCTTCAGAACTATTTGAATTGAGGTCTGATGACTGTGGAGGTCATTTGAGCACATTGATCTCACTGTCATGTTCTAGAAACAAGTTTAAGATAATTTGAGATTTGTAAGATTGTGTTATTCTCCTGGAAGTAGATGGTACACTAGATTGAGATAGACATCATCAACATTACTCGGGTAACCTGTGGTGTTTAAACAATGCTCAGTTGGTATTAAGGGAAACATGCCAAAAAATATACCCCACACCATTACACCAACAGAAGCCTGAACCGTTGATAAAAGGCAAGATGCTTTCATGTTGTTTCCAGCATATTCTGACCCGACCATCTGAATGTCGGAGCAGAAATCAAGACTTCTCAGACCAGGCAATGTTCTTCTAATTTTCTATTGTGCAGTTTTGCTGAGTCTATGTGCATTGTAGCCTCAGTTCCCTGTTCTTAGCAAGCATGAGTTTTACCTGGTGTAACACCCGCGGACTGCTCGTGTGATCAGCCTCAGCCTATCACACATTCACACTCTTCGTCTTTCTAATTGTACACACCTGGTTCTCATTATTACACACTCTACTTAAGCACTCATTCTCCTCGTCCCTAACTAAGCAACTTGGTTTTCCTCGTTCACTCCGGGCTTTCCTTAAAATATTTGTTTATTGCTATACCTACCAGTTTTTAATAAATCCTACATTCCGTTACGCTGCACTTGAGTCCGCCATTTTTATCGCTCGTGTTACACCTGGTGTGCCTTCTGCTGCTGTAGCCCATCTGCTTTAAGGTTCTGTGTCCTCAGAGATGCTCTTCTGCATACCTCGGGTTGTAACGAGTGATTATTTGACCACTGTCCTTTGACCTCTGGCATCAACAAAAACATTTTCAGCTAGACATCTGCCCTTGCTAGATATTTTTTCAGACCATTCTCTATGATTGGCTGCACATGAAAAAATCAGCAGTTTCTAAAACACCCAGACCTGGGTGACACAATACCATGTTCAATGCCACTGAAATCACATTTTCTCCCTATTCTGATGCCCAGTTTAAACTTCAGCAGCTCGTCTTCGCATTTTCTGCCTAAATCTGTTGAGTTGCCATGCAATGGACCAATTATATATTTGCATTAATTAGCAGTTAAACAGGTGTACCTAATAAACTGGCCAAGTAGTTTGTATGTGTGTGTTTACATGAAAATGAGTGCAGTATAAGTGTGTAATTATTTGTAATATATGTTCTTTATGTGAATATGGAAATAATTATTTAAGTATTTAGTTAGTTTTAAGTAAAGAAGTATTTTGGTCAAAGGGGATTAATTAAGTATAGTTTTCTTTGAAGAAAGTAAAATGGAACTAAAACAGTCCCAAATCCCAAAATCTCTTAATCTCTCAATCCGAACCTTTTTGTAATTTTCATTCTGTAGACGTTTGTTCTAGGCGTTTACAGGCATAACTGTTAAAGCAATGCTTCCTCTCAAATTAAAATGTTTCCATTAATTCTTTCAAATGGAAAGTTTTCAGTTTTTAATTGAGTGGTAGATTGTTCTGGAAATATGTTAACAGCGTTATTTTACACGGTAAAACTAAGGGAAGTGGCACAGAAACAGGTATAACCAGTTATTTAACAGACTGAGGGTTAATGTGAAGAGAAGAGAAATGTGGTAGAAAAAAGGGAAAAGTAAAGCAGAATTTGGGTGGATGTGATGTTACCGTGGATCATTTTAACCTCAATGTGTTTTCTTTTTACAGATATGGAGTGTGCTAAAAACTTTACCAAGATGGCTGAATCAGCCAAAGCAGTCGCTTCTCAACAGGTGAGATATTTTTTTTATCTTTAATTAAAAGAGCATCTCCTTATTTCAGACCTTATTTTGAGCTGTTTCCGTTTGTAACAGCTGTTGGGCTAATGTACTAATACCAGTGTCATTTGCTGTTTCATGCATAATATAAAGTAAAGCACCATATTTGTATTTAATAAAATAATCATAAATTAAATTAGATATTGATACATTACATAGGACTGTAGGGTCGTGTGACCTCATTCTCAAGAAGGTGTGCTCTGGAATTTTTGTTAATAAGTTAATAAAGTGGTAGTGTATTATAGGAAGTAGCTCTGTTAGTAATCTGATATAAAAACTATTTGATCCTGTCGTACAATTGTAAAATCAAATAGAAGCCCTGTAGTAAGCACTGCCACCTCACACTCCTGAATTTGTTTCACGGGGTGCCCGCTTTCCTCAAGATACTTCAGTATCCTCCCACATTCTACCGACATGTGGTAGGTCAGTTGGCATCTCTAAAGTTTACCCTTTGTGTTCAGGTGCATGCTGCTGCGACTCTGAATTGGACTAAACAGGTATAGATAGGGTTGGGTATCAAAACCCTGTTCCATTTGGAAACTGATTCTAAAATTCCCAGAAGTGGAAGCACGTTAAATAAATAGAAATGGCAAAAAAAACTATTTCTGTAAGCAGGCACCTATCTACCAGGCCTGTTGCATTATGTATGCATTATAAAATACAAAACGATTCCCAACCGTAGCTGTGGAGACTGAATGAGTGTGTGTGATGAAATCACTGATCGTGTGTGATGTTTCGTTTGAAGGACTACATGCCATTCAGAGGTGTTTACGTGTCGGAGTTTGAGAACGAGCTGGACTACAGTCATTCTCTCATCCAGACCTCTACAGCTCTGCAAACTAACAAATTCATTCAGGTACCAAACAGTAATTTGGAGGTCTAATTAACCACAGCTTCTAAATTACTGAGAACATTCCTGTTAGCCACTGTTATATATTTAATAATTGCTACTAGAAGTGGGTGAAATGGTGTCTTTTTCTGTATTAGTATAGAGTGCAATTTGTTTTTTTTTGTGGTCAGATATAAATTAGACATAAAAAGGTATTGTGCTGTTGACCCAAAGATTTACTCAGTAAGCAAAAAAAAGCCGTAGTGCTTTTCACAAAACCCAGTGCAGCATTATCACTATATTATTTAGTCTAATATCATGTTTCAAATGAGTTTTGTTTTATCACGTGACACAGAAACAAGAACTGAACCACAACATTGCAGAGAATCAGTTTACCAGTTTTACTTCTGTAACCTTTTGAGCTGAGGCTAAGAGAAACTAGAAGTAGGAGTTTTAATTCACATGGCACACTCATTAGAAGGAGCAGAGCTCAAGCCGCATGAACACACTTTACTGTTAAAAAAAACCCAAAAAAAGGTTGTGAAGGTGAGCAGAAAAGCACAATGTGATGGAGCTTCTTGCTTCTCGTCCATCTTACAATGAAAGCCACTGCAACAGCTCATTGTGATTTTGTGTTTTTACTGGGATTAAATTCATTATCGTAAATAAGAAACAGAAACAGACCATTAAATACAGTCAGCAGAACTTGAGCTGATATTCTGCAGGACTGTGAAGGATTAGACACATGATGATGCAACAATCCATCCAACAGTGTTGTAATAACGTCATGTTTATAAGTTCTTAATCATAAGCAGCGGTGACTACAGCAGCCAGTCTTATTTTTAACATAAGGAATATTTGAAATAGGCTCTGGTATCCAAAACATTTTCTGGAATTACATTTGGTTAACATGGGCTGCGTGTATATGGTTCATTTATCACATATTGGATTTTATATTGTTGTAACAGTTAATTATTTAATAATATAACATAGCTATTTTGTTTAATGCATTAATTGCTTCTTAATTGTATTTCAAACAATTATTTAACTATAGTTTGTAAAGTTGTGAACATACAGATGTAGTATAACGGATAAAGCAGTAAAAATATAAAACTCTCTTCTTCAAAATACAAGATTACCATACATGCAAACAGCAAATGTATCAGTAACCCAGTCTGTATTACAGTAACAATCAGTACAAAAGAGAGAATTTTGAATGTAGGTTTAGATTTTATTGTGCTTTTATGCTATATTATATATTCTTTTATTTCCACCCAGTCCTAATATAAAGTATAACTGATACTGTATATTGATAGACCCTGGTCTCTATATATGGAGATACATTTTGTTGTTTATAGATTGTGCCTTAATATCTTTTGGTATTCTCACAGCCTCTGGTGGCTCGTAAGAACGAACTGGACAAGCTAAGGAAGGAGCTGAAAGAGCAGTGGCAGAGGGAACAGAAAAAATTGGTGTGTTCAAACAGTTTCCTGCTCATTTAGATCCGGAGTTGATAAACGCATTTTGGAAAACAGATGATAAAAGGTTGCACATTTTCAAAGCATTTACGGAATGCATTACAGTTATAAAACGAATAAGTGAATAAAGTAAACTGATATGGCATGACTTGGTAGTAGCAATAACATAAATAATGTATAATGTATTCCTTATGAGCTTTGCTTAAACTAAAGTCCCATCCTTGCTGATGTTTAATTTAGTAAGGTATTTTGTGCTATTTGTGGTTTTGTGTTCTAATAACTGAACTAACAGTTTCATATTGAGTTGTATTAATGTGTTTACAGAGTGAAGCTGAGAGTGCGGTGCGTAAAGCTCAGCTCTTGCAGGCTCAGAGGAAGGAAGAGTATGAGAAGCTTCGGCGGAGCGGAGACGACCAGGCTCACGCCGGAACCAGGACCCTGGAGAAGAAGAAGAGGATGGAGGAGGAGGCGCAGCAGAAGGTACAGGGGAACTGAATGTGACTTTATGAACTACTAAAGTACACTAATCAGTGCTAATCAATAACTAATCAGTACACTTCTTTGGTAATAACTTGTGTGTGTGCTGTATGTTAGGCTGGGGAAGCTCAGGATCATTACAGAACATGTGTTGCCGATGCACAAGCCAAAAGAGTGTCTTTGGAGAAAGCGAAGTGCGAAATCCTCATCCAGCTTAGAGAGCTCATCTTCCAGTGTGACCTCACCCTCAAAGCAGTGAGTCTCCCTTTCTCTTTCCCTACTCTCTTTCTCTCCCTCTCTCTCTCTCTCTCTCTTTGTTGCTCTAGAATCTGGACCTGACCACTAAGAGGATGATCCATGAAGGTCCTCTGACCTGGAAAGTCAGTAAGGACAAAGCTATAGGTGAGAACATATTGAGGTAATAAGAGAACATTTGGCAGACACTGTTTCTGAGGTGAGCAGGGAAAGGTTTAGGAGCCAGCAGTGTCAGCTTGGTGGAGATGGGATCTGAACTCTCAGCCTTCTGATCTGTCCGTTCTGGTAACCCTCAAGCAGGTTTGTGTGTGCATGT
This sequence comes from Parotocinclus maculicauda, assembly GCA_034780255.1. Taxonomy (NCBI): domain Eukaryota; kingdom Metazoa; phylum Chordata; class Actinopteri; order Siluriformes; family Loricariidae; genus Parotocinclus; species Parotocinclus maculicauda. The sequence continues at coordinate 19,411 of JAUZSU010100109.1, forward strand.
GTGTGTGGGACGAGTTTGTATATCACTGTGGGGACCAAATGGACCCACAATAAGTGTGTTTACATGCACTTAATAGTCTGATCATAGTACGATTTTTCAGTTCTCTTATTGTTGTCCGATCTAGATGTGAGGAAATCACAAAAAGGACTTGTTGGTATATTAGGAAAAAGTCTTGTTGTAATTTACCTTGCATGTGTCTATTATACCAGTCCTTATTTGATCTGATTGTGAACAAGATAAAAAATAAATGTCAAATTTGCTAAAACACTTTACTGCAGTGGGGGTTGAATAATTTTGAACACAACTTTTCAAAGACAGATACAGTCGATTCCGGTTATTGGGACCACATCGGGACACGATCGTTTTGGTCCTAATAACCGGCTGGTCTGATTAAACGAACATGCCCCATGTTACAAGACGGGACGTGCTATGTAACATATTAAATGTTTATTAAACCTTTATTGT
>JAUZSU010100219.1:0-44573 GCA_034780255.1 Parotocinclus maculicauda
ACACACACACACACACACACACACACACAAACACACACACACACACACACACACACACACACACACACACAAACACAAACACACACACACAAACATTCCCACAATTATTCCCTTCCTTATTACACACTATTTGCCTGACAGACAATACTAATTGGAAATGCATTACTTTTCAGAGCGGGTTGTTTTTGGTATTGTTGGTGCATCAATGAGGCTTTAGCATAAGAGATCAGAAGAGTGCTGGGAGACAAACATCTAAGAGGCAAATTAGAAGTGTTATCTCTGTTCAATTAGCCACCCCTATATTTATCTGGAAACACTGGCTAATTTAGTGTGGGTCCTATATGGGTGAATTTGAGAAAGCGTAATAAAATATTAGACTTAATCGTTGTTCTCCAAATTAAAAAAGCAAACCAAATTGCTCAGGGCTAAAGACAAAGCTGTGCTAATTAGCTTCATCTGGAAGGGCTGAATAATAGCACTGTGATATGATTGTAAAATGGAATCTGCAGAAAGTCTGCTCACACTATGGAGCTTGTGCTGGTTTTCTAACAGCTCTTTCACAGTGTGAAATGAGAAACAAGTCAAATTTGTCTCATGCAAATAGGACACCTGAACAGGGTTTCATTGTACAACGCTATTAGGAAACGTGTTACGAGCCAGTAAGGTAATGGAAGAAGAATTGCTGTTTGTCTTAAAATACACATAGGAGGGCTGCAAAGGGATGGGTGTTTAATTGGGTAATTCTCTAGGGTCACAGCAGACACAACGTCTTTATTGAACTTCCCCTGTGAATTCTGTCACTGGGCTGTAACAGTGGGAGAGAGAAACACTCCCTGAGAACAGTACACTATAACACCCTCCTGTTAGTCCTCTGTTTGTCTTTGTGAACTACCACCTTTGAAGGCATATCACAAAAAGTGTTCCATAAGTATTCTATTCTTTTGTTTTAGCAATGGCATGATGATGGTTAATAATATTTTTTCCATTACAACACATCCAGAAAATACAGAAAATCTATATGCATTATTAAAAAAGAAAGAAAGACAAAGTTGGCAAGCATTTAGCGTGACCTTTAAGCCACTTTTGTAATATAAAAATATAGAATAAAAATTTTATATATATTTTCTATATATTTTATATATATATATATAATAAGTGTTCAGTGTTCACTTAGCATAACTGTCTTAAGGGTTCTTCAGTTTATTCAGTTGCCATTCCATCAAAGATATAGAGACTTCAGTTAACATTTAGTATTTGGACAGTAAAATGGTGTACCCAGAGAGAGCACGCAAAGAACTCCACTCAGACAGGGCCTGGGACACAAACCTGGGGTTTTTTCACTACATTTTAATAATACCAGCTGAAATCGGGCCTTAAAAGTTCCCGACAAGGCCCAACCCCGACAGAATTGGGCCCGAGCCGGACAAGCTGCTTTTTAAAATCCCAAACCCGTTTACAGCCCGATGTTCTTCAAATGTGTGCATACACTTTTACCTTTTGTCAAGAATTTGTCATTTATTAGGTAGTTTACATAAGGCATCACGACAATTGCATATGCGTGCCAGCACAAAAGACATTGTATTTCACAGTTAGTTTTGCTGTGTGCTGAGAGCTGGCTTCAATTAACCCTTTAGCCTGACCCCTGCTCGCACTGGCTTCCTGTCCCTCTTTCCCTGCTTAAACCATGCTGTCAGAGCAGCCTCTCAGTGGGCCCGGGGAAATGGCACACATATGAGACAGATCAAGCGCTCTCCTCTCTGTCACACACACACATACAAACACAAACATTCTGTCTAACACAGAGACATATGCCTGTCAGCTCAGAGGAACAAAGGCATGTCCTGGAGGCCATCTCCTCCAACTGGCCCCTCAGTCTGTTAACAATACGTATATACAGACATGGGCAAATGTGTGCACTCTCCCTCTCGCTATCACAGACACACACACACACACACACGCACGCGCACGCACGCGCACGCACACGCACACGCACACACACACACACGCGCACACACACACGCACACACACACGCACACACACACACGCTATATGCACACGCATACGCACACAGTGTTGCTCAGGTCTGCCTAGGTTCTCTTTATTGTAGTCTGTCTGGCACTGCTGTGGAGGTGGTTCTGTATAGTTCTGTATAATTAAAATGTATCTTTTATCTGGGGGGCCTGTGTGCAGCTATTATCATTTAACCCTTGGAAGCCCCCTGCTGCTCCCCCACACCATTTAAAACCACATGAGAGGAAAGCTTTTTCCGCTTTGAAGTGAGAACTGTCAACAATTTTCACTTTAACTACGACAGCGGCACTTGTCATCCATGCTGGAATGGAGACAGCAGGGCCAGAGAGACACACAGAGACAAACCTTCCGGTTTGCTTAGTAAGAGACGTATCAACAACAATTGCAAATTTTATATTGTAATATCATTAATATTTGCTTTTATTCCTGCAGCATTAGCTAACACACACATACATTGCCTTGAAGTAACTCATCCTGTTGGCTTAGCTAAAAGAGATGTACCGATCTTACTCATAGTAATGTTCTCAGGATCAATAGGTATCTGATCAAAGCACAGATTCTTCTATTTTATGTAGCAACTGTGATGCTGACTGATTTGGCACAGATTGTACCCTTGCATACGATGTATATTTGGCAGTATATTTTGTATTTTGTATATGATGTATAGTTTGGGAGAGTGGTAGCTTAGCGGTTAAGGTACAAAATACTGGACATGAAGGCCAATGCTGGGTCCTTAAGCAAGGCGCTAAACTACAATTGCTTGTATTGTATGATTGTATCAGTTGTATGTAACTCTGGATTATGGTGAATTCAAATTAATTGGTCTGTTTAAGGTGTACATCCTTTTACATCCGCATTACGTAATGTGAAACAGTACTTTGACCAAAATGGACACTGACCGGACAGTGCAGTTTTGATTGAGTCCAGTCAAATTTATTATTACAATGGAGCATTTCTTTTCAAAGCAGCTTTACAATATAATAGACTGGCACATAGTGTTTTATTTTAGGCAATTATATAGAGAATTAAAACCCAAAATTAGTTTAGTACTGTACTGTACAATACAGTAATATTTATTTGTATATTCTTAATTTAATGTGTATATTTTATAAAATCTAAACACTTACTTAAAAATTATTTTTTTAAAGTATGTATAACAATACCACATTTTTTTTGTTCCTTTGTTCCTTTCACGACTGTGATCCTCTTTTATGTCAGCATATGTCACAAGGCTTTGCTCATACTAGTTTTCTGTCATTCAGTCATGAGTTATATATACAAATGAGATATGGTTTTTATTTCATATTACAATTCTTAAGCCCTTGGCCATTAAAGTAAACTGACTTTTATATGATGGACTGTGCATACCGGTATATGATGTACACAGATTTACAACCGCCTGTTCAAAATGAATGTAATTTCTGCCCTTCTTGACAACCACTCAAATGATTACAGACAATTGACATTTAGTAAGCTACTGCCATTCATATCAAGGTATCGAAATGTCAGATCCTGTGTTTAATCGAGCAAGACTAGGCCCTTCAAAGCGTTCAGCAAAACAGATGTAAGTGTAAACGAACACGAGCGAAGTGAAGGACAACAGAAACGGAGGAATGAAAGGAGGGAGACGGGACAGGAGTAGTGAAGGAAAGCGGAAGACAGCCATGTGTAGATCGCGACTGGAGGAGAGCTGGAAGGAAGCGGAGCCCCTGTGGCTAAGATAAGTAGAAGCAGGCCTGAGTGCGTAAAAGTACAATGGCAGAGTGTGTAAAAGCATCGGGTCTCTTTAAAGACAGGATGACAGGGCTGAGAAAGAGTCAGCTAAACAATCAGTGACACTAGCCATTCCAGATACTGGATACTAATGGAAGTGACTAGCTCTAGCAAATACCTCATTATATGCTAGGTGCTGTATGAGAGGAATTCAAGGCTTCAGTTCTTTCTTTCAGAGCAGACAAAGTTCAGGTCGACCTCTGACGAAATCCTTTCATTTCAAGGGAAGGATTTGTGTGTTTCTAAGACAGGGAGTCTCACCTGTGTGTGTTCTCTTAAGTGTGTCACCTCGGCTCGCACGGTACCAGTCTCAGCGTGCTGGAATGTCTGGCCCTGTGCCAGTCTGGGACTCTTAGCTTAAAGTCTAAATCAACCTGAGTGTAATGCATCTGGTGAGCATGGGTGAGCAGCTGCCTTCCGAGACTCTCCTCTAAACAGTAGGCCCACACACGTACACTCACACACAGAAGTACATACAATGCTTCCGTAAACACAATATAGAGTAAGCAAACACAAGCACACACAGGAACCTTATTACATGATGGCAGGAGCAACCCTAGAATTTCAGCAATCAGACCATGTTAAATCTTACGAGTTTAAATATGTAAAACAATTCAGATATACAAAATGTCTCGAACAAATCAGCATCAATCTGCTTTATCCATTAGCTGATATTTCATTAACTTCATGCAGCAGTTCACACAGAGCCGAGCAAAAAACAGAAATGGGACTTTTAAGCTGATTAATCATGTTTTGAAAAAACCTTCCAGAGAGTGTTGGCGAACAAATTTCAGCACCACTTTATTAACTTATTTCATAGCCTGCTGCTCATATAGCTACTGTAACACACGCCATCCAACCTCTCAATCCACTATAATTACTATAGTCCTATAACAGAACCCGGTCTGCTAAAACTCCAAAAAAACCACACTCGCAGAAAAATAAAAAGGAATGGAACTGCAATGGAGGCCGGCTTTTTGTAAACACTCCATTGGAAGCTGGACTCCACTTGGTGATTGACGACAAAGCCGATTGACTAAGAAAAAGTAGTCTATTTTTGCCTTTTGGTTAAAATCAAACAGCTTTACGTGGACATGTTTGTACAGCTTTACTCGCCTTACATAAGTAACATGTTTTAGCTCCCGGATCAAGATTCGCTTTTGACATTTGTTTTTAATTGTCCCAAAACCTCTCATTCAATCCCTGGGGATGTGAGTGGTAATCCACCCCCCGGACAGAATTAGTCGTCGTATGAACTTTCCTAACAAGAGCCTTAGGCTGGAATAAAAAGAAGTGATGCAAGGGAGCAAGTAGAAAAAGAGACTAAAATTCTGATAAGCCCATACCACTGTAATCTAAACATCTGTTATCTTAAAACAAGTGACATTGTAATCCCAGTGGACAAAGACTCAATCTCTTCCAAAGGCTTCTGTGGATAGATTGTGAAAGGATAGCATAAAGAGACAGCAGTTTAAGAGCGGCTTGCTAAGATACCCAAACCCCACCGTCTGCCTTTCTCTCTCTCTCTCTCTATCTCTCTCTCTTTCTTTTCCTTCCTGCTATGTTCCCTTTGCTTCTCAGAAAATCACATCTAGAGTCAGTACTGCATTATGTTCACCTTAGCTTTTATATCAGTAATTCCAGTTTACAAAACATGCTGAGGTGATCAGCTGTCATCACTAATGGCAAAATGTTTAAAAAAAAAGGTCTCTACTCAGCCAAAACAGTAGCCCTTTACTCTATAAACAGGGTGCATGCTGCACAGAATGTCAGCGGTAAACCAATCCCTGCTTGCTGTTTTACCACTTACCTTTAACTGCTGCTCTGTCAATACTAGGCAGCTTGTTTTTGAGCACTAATTAACTCAGCGATGTTGTATATTATGGGCACTGGGCATTTTTTAAGAGGCACGTCTAATGAAAACAGAGTGCCAGTGAACTGCATTAGCAAACTCCCTCCTGTTCCTCCTCCTCCTTTCCCATAATCAACTCTCTTGTCTTAGCTCTCTTCCTCCTAGTATTTTTTAACTGGCTACTGCTACTGAAGATAGACCTTACCACTTTGGAAGTGAACTATGGACTGGCCTATGGGTCAGTGTGTGGACCAGAAGATCCAAAGTTCAAATCCCACCTCTACCTGTCTGCCACTGTTGGGTTGTTAAGCATGGACCTTAAACCACAAGTGATTAAATTTGATTCTATAATTTGTATGTTGCTCTGGATGAGGGTGTCCGCTAACTAATTGTTTGTGTACATATGTGCCATGTGGTAGACCAGTGTCTTCTGAAGGCGTAGTTCCCACCTTGTACATTGTGCTGTTGGTTAGGCCCAGGCTCCCCTCTGTCACCATAAATACAATTAAGCAGGTAAATATCAGTGCCTACAACTGTGATTAGACGGATTTACTATTTGTTGTTTAATGACATCAAGGAGACAAGGAATAATGCTTCAGTTCAAGGGAAAGCGCAAAAAGGAGAAAACGATACAGATGATAAGTACATGAGGGCCCCTTTGGTGGAGTGTGATACTTTTCACACAAAGTACTATGAAGAGTGGCAGTACAAGACACTGGGCTTGCAAGGTTGTGCTCCGTTCCCTCTTCATCAGTAGAGGCCAGTGATAGAAAGGCATTTCTCCAGGGAAGTGCACTTGAAAGAGGTTATACTGTCTCTCTTTAAATCCTGCAGTTTCGCTACAGGCCACGTATATCAAACAGGGGTTTGCTTTACCCTGACACATCAGAGTAAGAAGTGGGTGAAGAAAGAGGAAGGGGGTGGAAGCAAGGCACGGAGATCTGAAGTACTGTATGGACCCATCCAGATTTCTCCAAAAGCCTCTCAAGGCCAGGGGAGGCAAGTTGTTCTATTTGCCACACGCTTTGAAGTGAAAGATAACCGCAAAGAGAGATATAATCCAAAGTATCTTAATCAGGCTTGACATGCATCGAGCAGCCCATAGCGTGGAATGAAATGAAGAATGAAATGTGTTAGATGAGAATCAAAGAATGGGACAAGCATGTGAATAGAGGGAATGCATGTGAGCAAGGGGTGACTGACAAGATACAACATTGGGTGTTAGCCTGGCTGGGTGATAGGGAAGAAAGGAGGGTGGTAGTGGTGGCTAGATAAAATGAAGAAGTAGGGAGGGCAGTACCTGTCTCCACTGGGCATGAGAGAAAGAGACAGAAAGAGACCAGTGGAAGGGAAACAGAGGAGGAGGGCTCCTCTTGGCATTGGGAACACCCAGAGCCCTTGGCTTTCATGTGTGTACGGTATGTGTGAAGACCTTGACCACTGCCACTGGCCAGCTTGTATATGTTCAACACTCAGACTGGGTGGTCCACTAGGTAACCTTGCTCAAAGTTACAAATCATACTACACATAGTACACACACTGTCACACTCAGTCCTGATCTTTTCTGATTCACACATATCTTCTTTCTAAATATGGCATGCACCAAGTTGGTGCAAGTAGGAAGCTGCAAAGATCACAAAGTTCAACCCCAACCCCAGACTCTAACTGTGTGGCATGTGTGTGATCATCCCAAGTCAATTTCTCTGGTGACTCCGGTTTCATTTCACATCCCAAAGACATAAAGTATTTTGCAAAAGTATTTGGTCACCATTACATTTGGTGTTTTATCAATGGAATAATGACCAAATATAACACATTGTAAATGGCTGGATTAACTTAAAAAATTATCAAGCTTCTTCAGGGTCAACTTGAATTCCAGATGAAGCTGCAAGATGCTTAATTGTAAAGGTAGATCACATTAAATACTTGCCACTGTAGACTATAGATGCTTTTTTCCATTTAAAAAAAAGGTTTTTTTATTACTGCATTAACATTTCCTAAATTCTTTGACAGTATTCTAATAAAGAGACAGACATTTATATATGGCCATTATACTGTAATCTAATCTAATCTAATGGGGGCCTAACAATTTTGCACAGACCTGAATGTTAGGTTAACCGTTCGCTCTAAATTGGCCCAGCATGAATGTATGTTGAGTGCAGTTGTAACTTTCATGGTTACTGCCATCAATTCTGACATGTTGTTAATAAATAAATTTGCCTTGCTAAATTATGCCACCATGTTAATGTTCTCTTCTTTTTCTCCTAGTGTGAACATGCTTGCCTTCCCTGCCTATTTACATTGTTCAACATAAAAGACATGCTTTGAGGCAAGAAAGCAGAAAGCACACATAATGCGCTAAGTCCAGGGCAGGCTCTCGACAAGTCTACACCTTTAAACCTTTAAAGCAAAATCTTGTAAAGGATCATGCAAAGATAATTAAGGTAAGAAGTAAATATTTGAAAAAGGGCCAGTTTACACAATTGATGAGGCATGAGGGTTTTTCCCCCAAATAGCTTGTAAAATCAACGATTGATTCTACAGTACACAATGACCACTCAGGCTAGCAGCAGAGATCTGGGTTGTTCGGAGGTTTTAAGACATTTCAGAGACATTCAGTACAATTGATCACTGGATTTTGTGGCCTTTTGTGAAATCAAATAAATCTTATCAGAGCATAGCCCGCTGTTAGCTCAACATGATATAGATCAGCTAGCAAGTTTTAAACAAATGCAGACATAACATGTGCACTGCTTCTTTCTGTTTCAAACGTTTGCTTGATACCATTCCCAACCACATCCTTCACGATTTTTTAACACTTTTAAACTGTGTAACCTGAGCCTTATTCCCTCACAGAATCAAAATATTTGTGGCTTTACACATTGGTCAATGTGCTCTTTCACAAAACAGAAGAGCCCAGCTTTTTTTTTCAACCAAATTGTTTGATCAATTTGGAAACTGTATTATAAACTGTTTTCAGAAACTTATCAGAAATGTTTTCAGTGTACATTAGATTACCATTAGATTAGATATATCATTTTTTATTTATCAATATCATATATTTTACCAATATTATAATGATCATATATAATTATTCCGCGACCCTGAATTGGAACTAGCGGAAAAGAAGATGTATGTATGTATGTATATAATTATTTCTCAATATCATTGTTAGAATATTTGTATGCAGTAATACGACACTAAAATTAAACAGTGGAAAAACAGCGTCTATAAGGCACAATGGCAAGGTGTTACCACCCCATCTACTTCAGCAATAACAGTATCTGGCAGCTTCATCTGGTTGCCATGCTGATACTTCTACAATCTAAAAAAGCTTAAGCAGGAATGATCTGGTTAAAAGTGTAACTGCCAAGAAACCACAGTTTGGGAAGGCTAACAGGGTAAAAATGCCCACAACCTTTGGAATGAAGATCAGTAGAAAATGGAGTGAACAATGAAAGTTTAAAACTTTTGGGTCCAATCATCAACAATTTGTTAATTTGTTCATTATATAATTGCTAAAATAACAAACCAGTCCTAAGTCTTTTGCAAAGTACTATAAATGCAGCTAACGACCACACATACAGACACAAATAAAGCCACACACTGACCTGAATCTGCTGCTGAAGGAGATTGATTTTGTGCTGCTGCTGAAGCAGTTGCTGCTGCTGTCTGGCGATCTGCAGAGGACAAGCATTTTACCATTATTGCTCTTACAAAGCACAATTCAGAATGAAGCCTGTGACACTGTGCCACCTTTAACTCTGAGTCAGACCTATAGAAAGTCGACAGCAACGTAATTTATGGACAGATTAGATAAAGTCAGAATTAGGAACCAGTATAATCAAGCCCTAACTCTAAATAGGTGGCATTGTGACAGTAAATGTGTCCTTATCAAACTTTAGTTTTGATAAGGACTCAGCCATGGGTGTAGCAGTTTATCATAAGAGGAAGCAAGATGATTGGCATATTTAGGCAATGGAGGAGCGTGTGAGTGGGAGGAGTTGTTCGGTGCACCCTCACCACATTAGCCGTAGCGCCTTAGTGAGCCAGACAGCCTAGTTTTAAGTGTCATTTAATTTTCATTTTCAAATATAATTACAAAGTGTTCACTGTAAGATATCGCTCGTCTGCAAATGTGTCAGGATTAATTTGTGCCGGCTCCTTCACGAGTGTCAACAGTTAATTACTGTGTCGTGTCTGGGTGGCTAAATGACATTCTAACGTCGGGCGGGTAAGCCCCCCAGCTCTCGCTCACTTCCATCTATCCTTCTACCCCCTTCCCTCCCACAACTGCCATTAATGAAAAGGAAACATCCTGTTAAACACTGGCATGACAGTAAATATGATCCCAATATACCAAAATCATAGAAGCATACAATGCAGCTCCCGGATCCCATAAACTTTAAGTAACAGCTGAATCTTCCGACATTAACAGCTCTATGTATCTTCAAATGGGTCCTTCAATCAGAGGTACAGACAAGCAGACATTGAGATATGCCTATTAATCTACATAATGTAATAAACAGGATTTTGTGGGTTAATTATGAAAAAATATTAAGAGTCGGAGATGCATCTTTCCTTTGAAGCCTCCTCTGTCATTAAAGCAGTTTATGAGCTGTGTTAATCTGCTGATTTCTCCAATATGCCTCATTTGCCTGATTTGTACATCTGATTTCATGCAGAGATTGATCTAATAGGGATGTCTAAAAGCTTCCTCATTTGATGGAATATATACAATAAAGTTTGTGTCCTTTCTTCTTGAAGTGATATTTAAGGGGAAGGATATACAGAATGTTACATATGTACAGAATTATGGCAGGATAATATTTTATTAACTTGAGTATTTTTCACTGTTTTGAAATTGTTTAAATTTTAATTTTATTATCAAAACTCATGCATGGATTCTGGTACATTAGAAAAGTATGCCTTAGAAACAAAAAATAATATTGCAAAAGTGAGAAAATAGACAGTTTGTTCTGGGACTAAGTAGGCAGAACACACAGTGCTCTGTAAAAGTCTCAGGCCACCATTAGATTTGTTGTTTTTGCAATATTAAAATGATGGTATATGATATAAACATATTATTGACAACTGGACCATAGAATTAAAACTCACTGATATCCATTAGCCTCATTGTGAGCTTTAGCATATCTTGGCTTTTCACCCTGTTCCCCTGGTTTTTTAGATGCTATGACTTCCAAAAAGACCATTCTTGATCAGGCCTCTTTAGACTGTAGCAGCAACTTGGCATCTCAAAGAAACTGCCAGATGATGCTATTGCTCAAGTGTGAGTGGTGATCACACTAAGAACTTGCCAATGTAGCCTATAAAAGCCGTTTTTATGATTATATCTTTAGTTTTTAGTACTGCATATAGGTTTCCTGTTGTATTATTGTATCTGGCTGTATTCTAATAAAGTGACTGAGAAATATTTAGATATATCCATTATGCCTTTGATAAAATGATATCTCTGATCTAATGATGGCTTAAGGCTTTTGCACATTACCTTATAGCATAAGATGTACAGTTCAGGGGTCAGTAAAGAACAAAGAAAGCAATAAGAGAGAAAGAGAACTCACTTGCTCTTGCTGCTACCGTGCCAGCTCCATTTGCTGCCGCTGCTTCTCCATCTGTGAGGCGGCCAATTTCTTCTGCTCGTCGTGGGCAGCCAGGAGCTGCTCTCGAAGGCTGATCAGCTGCGTGATCATTGTTGAGAGCTGCCTCTCCTTTTCAGCCAAGCTTTCGGGTGTACCTGGACACAGAAAGACCATGAGTCATTCACACTTTTGCCCACACAAACAGGCTTGTCACAATGCTAGAACTCTGAAAGGAATTGGATGATTATTGTCGCACAGTGCTCAATACATGTGTGACCAAGCTGTTGTATGGGCTTCCAACATCAGGAAATGGATTCGACTGTTGCAAAAAAGCAGTAAAGTGTCAACAGCTTTGTCATATAACTTCCAATATCGCAAGCAATAGAGGACAGAAAGGGCTCATTAAAGTCCATGCTTCTTGATGATATTGAGAAAGGATGAGATTGTTCATGTTAGTCAAGGCCTACAAGATAAGAAGTCACAAGATAGACGAAGGTGGCTGATTAGTGGCAGACAAAGCAAGGTAAGTGTTTGTGAAGATGTGCTGCAAGGTCAGTTTAATGACTCTTCTCTCTTCTTATTAAGGAAACATCAGACACCTTTGCGCAGATGAAGCTGTCAATAATACATTCTCTGTTCCCTTTGCATTGTCTCATTATTTTTCTTTCATTCACACACATGGACATCAAAGATCTCATTACAGAGCTTACATGCACAGGACAAAATAATAATAAATAGTCAAATACACCTCTGTGCTTGGCTTAGTGCGTTTGGTGAAGAAACTCTTTCTCAAGTCCCTCTCTATCCTTGTGTGAGATGAAGCAGTCTTGCTGCATGTCTAGCTAATCAATGCTAAGTGATCCATTCATTGACTTACACATGGGCTATAATTGCTCATGAGAGGCTGGACAGTAACTCACTTTCTACTAGGGAGCGCTCCCTTTCAGACTCTCTCTTTTTCTTTTCTGGGTGACATGGTGCTGTTTCTGCACATTTACAGAAGAGAGACAGTGAGATTTAAGGAAGACAGAGAAAAATAGAGGGGGATTACGGGACAGTACAGTACAGCTGGCTCCTTAAATTATTTTCTGTGGGTTTTCCGGGGTTTCACTGTCCACATCTGTCTTGAGTTTCTCACCGTGGGCTCCCTGGGGCCCCACTCCAGTTCAACTATTTTAATTTGACTAAACACCTGATTTATTTTATCTCTCCGATGAGGAAGGCTATTTGTCTTAATAGGACTTGTCAACTTTCAGCCCCCATTCATAGCCGCGTGCTGGCAGGGCTCGAGTTGCCACTGCAATGGAAGAGAGAAGCTCCAATGCTTTATTTATCCTTGCTCTGAAAAAAGCCCTCTAAAAAGCATCCATTCATGGCTGCTGTGTGTGGTTTTTCGATGGCCCTGAATCAACTTCTTATTCAGCTCGGTGCACTTGTCCTGAATGGCTTATCTGTAAAATTGATACATTCGGCCACCGATTTTATTAACCTTTGGCTCACGCCATGAAGGACTGCATTTAGTGCTGCTGTTGGGCATAGTTGCTGCCTGCCCAACACACACTCGCACGCATTTTGGTGGTATGAACAGTGAACTAACATGGAGAGGTTCTTTGTATTCGTCCAGAGGTGTGCGAACATGTCTTTATGCATGTATGATTAGGATTCAACCTGGGTAACAGGTGTGTATTGTTTAAGGGTCACATATGAAAAAGAGAGAGAGAGAAAGAGAGAGAGAGAGAGAGAGAGAGAGAGAGAGGTGGGTTCCAAAATCGAAGTTGGGGCTGCATATGGGGAGTGCTTCTTTGCCCAAACACTAAACGCATACCAACAGTGCCTCCATTGTTTCTTTCTCTGGTTCAATTGTACAGAACTGAGGCCACCCCCTGGCGTTCCCATTGCTCCCACACTACCAAAATGAAAACTATACCAACCCCTCTTCACTACCTTCACACTTTTTTTTCTCTCTTGTTCTCATCCTTTGACTCTATCATCATACATTACAAATGAAATAGAGATCAGAAAGATAGAAACTCAGAAAGCATATTACCAATCACAGGCAAAATATGAGCCTCAATGTTCATAATTTAGTAATATGTTTTGTTGTTTGTTTGCTTCCATGTTGTTCAGGTGTTAACAAACATTTTCTTCCTATAATATGCATTTAAGATGTCGGGAAACGTTTTACAGGACAGGACAGCATGGGGACGAAACAGGGTATATGAGCTGACAAAAAAGCTAAAAGAGCATATTTAAGAACTTTATAACAGCAGTGGGTCTAGACTCTCTTGTAAAGGTGTCTCCTCTCATCATGTTTCCTGAAGGAGACAGTCTGGTCAGGAAGCCTCCTTTTAAGAAGTGTGTTACTCAAATGTGAGTAACCATGTGGCAGTTTAGTTGACAGAAATATGCTAATTCCCTGGCAGGTCAAAGAAAGAGTTGACAACAGGGAAATGTGAAATATCTTACCAAAACACACAGCTAAACTATAAGGAGTCAAGAACCTGAAATGGCTGACAGGAACGAGTATTGTAAAGAAAATGTTAAGAAGCAAAGAAAGCAGCAAAGAATGACAAAAACAACCCAAAATATCTGTCAACAAATTCTGTCTCCCACTTTTTTATAGTGCATCAATTCAGAGCAGAAGACAGCTACACTAAAAATGATCGGGAACCAAAGAAACAGGGACCACAGTGAGCAAGTGAATAGGGGGTGCACCAAAAAGAGGATCCAGAGGATAAAAGATACTTTGTAGGGGTGTGATTTGTTCTGTCCAACAGCTATTCTCCCAAACCAAGCCTCCCCTCCTTTTCCCTTTGGCCTTCTAAGCAAGCAGGCACTAATTTGAGTTCCCAGTCCTGCAGCAAGAAAAGACAAGGCAGCTTGTAACTTTGAAGGGTCCCAAGTGAAAGCAAAAGATAAAAGCTGTGGGCATACACACAAAAATAATAAAAGAAGAGAAAAGGGATGAAAAAAGGGAAAATAATAAGAAGGCTCCATATTCTCTTTCCAATCTTTGGTTAGGACAGCTGAGCCATTATGATTAAATGTGAATGACTTTTTTTATTCCCTTAAACATCCGAACACTGGAATTTCTTTGTCCCTTCATCAGTCAACCATTGTAGATGCTCACATATGCTGTGAGTCCATTGTAAAAAAATAAGGAGGTCTGGAAAAAGCAGCGATTGTACAGAGAAAGAGCCTGTATATGCAGCACACATAGCCGGCATGCCTGACCTCATTGGGATTCAGCTTTTAGGCTCTTTGACTTGAATAAAAGACATAAGTAGCTATTTGATGCAAAACAATTAGGTCTCAATTAGCTCAATTAGGGCTTTGGGACTATATATTTACTGCTTTGAGACAATGCTCCACTGCAAGAATGCAGATAGCCCCTATTTTATGATGACCTGTTTTATTATTTTGGTATATCTCATTATTATAATGAGATAATACATAAAAATAGACATTTGTCAGAAACTGTACTCTAAATTGTGTGATAATAAATCGGTTATGTAGCGGTAGTCATTGAGTTATGGAATGTTAGAAAATGGATTGAAGAAAAGAAATGGTCATGTCCATTTTTTTACTTTCAATATCGTATGATATTTTCAAACTTTATTATGAAATAATATTTGTGTCAATAATTTTGCCCAGCTGTAAGTTAATATGTATTTTAAGCATGTTGAAGGTAGGCTACACTATAATATATACAGTACATATCAAATTCCTTGGTTTACAATATGTTCAACAATGGAGTTCTCAGAACCTATACTTAATGTAAAATGGGGGTTACATAAATAAATGCATTTACCTTGACATATGGAGTGGATACTGTGTGTATGTGGAGGGGCATATTTGCAGGGAAAAATAAGGAAATATATAATCTATTAGTATATATTATATTGGTATGTGTAACGTGTACATAATGTGTAATGTTCTAATGAAAAAAAACCAGACAAAACATTTAAGAAAAAATCAAAATGTTTGTTTTAGAGAAATATTTGTATTAAAATACATAACTTATCAAGCATACATACGCACAAAACTGCTGTTGAACAGAAACCGGCATTTTGAATGATACTGCACTACAGGTGCTTCCCTTGCCCCTGAACTGAAACAATATGAGCAACAGCTGTTTTACCTGGCTGGCAGCCCCTACGCAATGATATAAAACCCTGCTAATCCTGCCAATAAAACTTAATTAACAAGCTTGAACATGGACTTGCTAACACATGTCAGCATATGGCCCTCACAAGTCATCAATTCAAAAAACCTTTCAAAGCTACACTTAAACACGCTGAAAATACAACAGCCTAGACTGAGCATGACAGAGGGCAAAAGTCATATCTAATGTTTTTAACAAACAAGACTGCAGCCTGTATACTTACATGTAATTAGGTATGTCTGCCAGTGCCAACAAGGATGTTTGCTAGCATCATTGGCTAAGAGTGTAAATGTCCTTGTGAATGAGTAGAGGGCTGAGTAGATGAGTTCTGACCATATTCGGTTTAAAAAGGCAACTCCAAAAATCAACTCAGTGCCTGTTTAACTAAGGCGTCCTTCATATACCATTTAACAGAAATGTAAGATCATCTTAGAGATTAATATATTACGCTTATACTCATTCATACATTAATACTATTTTTTTAAATATATCTATATTGACAAAAGCCCAACCTGGCCTCATGGCAGATTAACGTAGCACATTTCAGAACCACTTTTTGTCAATGTCATGTTAAGATGCCCTGACATGGCCAGCCTGGGAAGACCTTGAGTGGAGTACATGGGCCACTTTCAAAAGTTACAGGCATGCCTTGACCTTTTCCTGCCTTTATCAGAGAGCCCCTGAGAGGTACTGGATGAAGTAAGCTGGCCAAATTGGCCATTATTCAAGGTCTTACAAAACTTCAACAATGACTGGGAAGAATCAATCATGTGACAGCATGATCCTGTTTCTTAAAAGTTATCTAGTTGAGCTATGATATATTAAGGGTCTGAATCAAACGGCAAAAGAAAACGATAAAACCAGAAGGGATAAAACCAGAAGAGAAAAGCCAGTGGTTAAAGACTACTTTTAAAAAAATACAATATAAAAAATCATCATCATACAGTATGATTAGGATCAATGCTTACTTTGTAAATGATGATGTGTCCAAGAACTAACAACAGTGGTGTGAACAACGTTAGTACACCCTCAGTAACTTACTTATATATACTGCGATGTTGGGTCCATGCAAAAACTGTACAAGTAAAACATATTTATCAAATTACATTCCCCCGCCCCAACACACTCACGCTACTTGTTTTCATCAAAAAGGGCTAAAAAAGCACAGCCAAAGCTTGTCCTCTGTCATACTCCTGGCATTTAAAATACTTTTTCTGCTGTGTACCAGGTTGCCAAAATGGAGCCGAAGCCAGTTAAGTGTAGCATCCAAAGGTTTTTGGCGGACATTTTCAGTTTGGACTTCACAAACAATAAACATTAAAAACATACAAGTGCTTGTTATGTCATGCTAAATGAGTTAATTAGTTCTATTGTTAACCCAAAAATATAGTGAACTACAAGGAGTGTAAAAGCCATTAACAGTAGAGTCCAGATCCAGAACCATTCAACTTTATTGTTTGGTTATGTCTCTCAGTGGCTTTGCTAAATCTTTCCAACAGGCAAGTTAAGCACAGAACAATTAATTATTTCATATAATGTATGCTTTCTTCATAAATATCACTATTTTCAATTATACACTTAAAATTAAAACAATAAGCAAACATACATTAATTCATAAAAGCCACATTCGAAACGTTTGTGAGGTATAAAGATTGATTAGTTCAAAGCCCCATGAATCCCCTAATGCCAAGCCAGTAAGAATGGAACCTGAGAACGGAACCATAGAATGAAACTGATTCTTCCAGCTAAGTATCTTAACCACCAGCAAATGTTCACAATGAGAATATCAGCCGTACTCACTGGCAATACACCAGGTTAATGGCAAGTGTTTGTCTGGTGCTCAGCTTATACAAAGACATGCCTCTAATGTGTGAAATATTGTGCGATTAGGTTTCACTGCCTCAGAGAAATAAGAGACCAGACAGACACTGTACACGAAACAAGTGCACGGCTTTCTGGATGAGCCTAATGAATAAAAATATTTGCCTAGCAAGAACGTTTAAGCATGTGCTCTGCTGCCCGTGCTATGTGAGTGTGCGTTTCCCTCTTACCACACTCCTGTTTGTAAGTGTAGAGGGTTGGGGGGTTAGGGGCAGAGCACAAGGTGTGCCTTTCTGCCACCCCAACACCACAAGCTAAATTCCTCAATTCATTAGGAGAGCAAAAGAGCACAGCTCGCCCAGCATTCATCTCACAAATGTGGCCCAAAGAATAATAATTTACTGTAGCTCATATTTCACTTGGGTACATAAGGGCAAACAGTTTGCCTATTGAGGCATTGGGGGAGAAAAATGCAGAGCGTGGCACTTCTGAATTGGGGAATATTTCATAGTGGATGATGAGTGGAGGCACTTCTCTTTCACTCGCTCTTGCTCTCCCTCTCTCTTTCAGGAACAATGTCTAACTAAGAATTCGGCCAAGAATAATGATTCTTCCAGTCTGGCTAATCATGGTTGGTCTTCATCCAAGCCATGGATTGTCATTTCATAAATATACGGCTAGTATAAAGCGTGGTAGTCAATCAAATAAATGTGCAATTTATCTTCGCATATTATTTTCTTGCATAATGCTATGCTATAATAAGTATGGCAAAAAAAATTTACACAATAGTGCCTAAAGCATGGTGATTATTTCTAGCATAACCACGTGGTTTTATTGGAACATGAACAATCTTTGTTGGAAAAAACAGTAAACCAAACAATTGTGTATTCAAGCAAACCCTGCTGCCAAAACAGTCACTCTGTGCTCTAACATGTTGGCCCCCTGTTTAAACATAGGCATTCAGGTATAACCTGAATTCTTTTTAATAACAAAAAAAGCAGGAGTACTCAATAAACAGAAACCTTTCTGCTGTCTAACTGCTGGATAAAGCATCATTCATTAGCACAATCTTTAAAAACAACTATTGAATTGTAACGCTGTATTTTTGTACACACTTATATTGTGTTTGTGCAATGTATGAACGAAAATCCACCATTATGGACTAACAAATCCGCAAAATCATGCAAATAATTCAATGAAAATTTAAGTTAAGCAGCTTCACCGATAGTATCAAGATCTGATAATAAAAAATCTGAAATTAACAAACCACTGTTGGGTAGATTATTGGTAAACAGCATTTAACTTTTGGAAGGGTATATGTCATTTTGGTAGACAGTCAAATGAACTTCCAAGTGATTCACTCGTACAAGATAGAATACAATCAACTGTGGGATTTTCTGCAAAGATTGTAATGAAAATCAATAAAAGAGAGTTCAAGTTTTGAATTTTGACAGTACATTCGCAATGTGTTCTATAACATGGACAATATATTATATATGGTCATTATGCCATTGTTAAAACAGCATATGTAATGGTGGACTAAAACTTTTGCCCAGTACTGTAAATAAAATGTGCTCATTTAAAAGTTAGTTATCTAAGTAATAATGGGTTTCCAAAGCTCACTTCTGGCTAATAAAAAAGATTAATACATTGATGTACAGTGTTCCCTCGCCACTTCGGGGTTCACCTTTCGCATCGCGGGTTTTCCAAAAATATTAATGGAAAAAACAGCGGATTTTCTCTGTTTCGCAGGTTTTTGCGGAACTCGATCTGCACATGCATAGTACGTGTGGTATATTTAACGTATACATATACATGTATTTCATGAACTTTTACATTACAAAAATACAAAATGTGTCACGACGAGACCGCGGATGAGATGTAAAAAAAAATATTAAAAATATTAATTCTAATAATAAAGGAATGTTATAAATCATAAAATATTACAGTAAATAGCATATTTACTCAGCGGATGAATACTCACTAAAAACGAGAAGTAAGATTAGACCCGTCTGAGTCACTACTTGACAAGTTTTTGTCTGCAATGTTGTGTTCGCTGTTTGTGAAAGTTTCATTATAGACTGAATTCATTCAAGCCATACGATGCTACCCAAACGTTCTGCAAGTTTTACTGCTAAAATAGTGTATAAATACTTAAATAAATATAGCGTCCCTACTTTGCGGAGGGAACACTGTATTTGTACTTGTTAAGGTCTAAGCTCTTGCATATATATTTGATATTTTGTGATATTTCAATTTTTGTGAGCAGTATATTTCTTGTGAAAGAATATAGTCATAGTATGACTAAACAGTAACCATATCTCTCATTCTGTTTAGTATCTACAAAAAAGGAAAACTGGGAAGTCAGGTCTGTAGTATGGATTGGTAGCCCTTTATGTCCTATGTGTCTTTTCTTTTGGAGTGTGTTGGCAAGAGTTGCTGGGCTAAGCTGTGGCTTGGCCTTCCTCCAGGCAGTGTGCTTCTCCTGCTCTGTGGTTTTGTTCAGCAGATCCCGGCTCCTCTCCTCACCTTTCCTTCTGACTGACGGCTAAGCTCAGGATGAAAACAAACACATCACTCAAGGTAACGCGATCCGCAATCACTTCACGCGCCAGGCCTGCCCTTTGCTTCCTCGTTGTTGTATCTTGAAATGGTTTAGGCGCAAGTCAAGGAGATCAACAATGGGATGTTAGCAGAGTAATCGCAATGCACATTTCATTCTGATTCTGGTTTGCTAATTAAGTCACTAGCAAAATTCAGGAGTAACCTGCACCTTTAAAAACATTAGCATTCATGATCTTCCATGTGTAACTACTTTTGTACAGTAACAGACATAATTCCAGATAAACACAGTGTCTGTTTGAACAGGTGTCACAACTTTGTTTACTTGTTTTACCTTGTAGAAGGTAATGCTGAGAGTGAATGGGCAAGGCCAGGCTTGTTTGGTTTGAACAAATCTGATCTAACTGTTCACCAGGTCTTGAGCTATTACGCTTGAGCTGTTCCTTAATTCCAGAAAGGTTTCCAGAGTGGGACTTCCTGTCCTCGTGGTAAAAACAGTGTCATAACATGTGAAGCAAGCTCAGACTGTATACATTTCTAGTTGTGCAATTGCTTTTGACAAAGGCAACAGAAGAGTGCAGATTATTTTGCGCTTGCAGTTCAGACATTTATGTCACTGATTTATCGCAGAAATCTCAAAAGTAAGTTGTTTTTATATCAGCAATGCGGGGACAATGGCTACAAACAATAAGCTAGGCAGAATGTGTGATTTCATTCGCAGCAGGCTGAATGCTGTATAGTCAGGAGGAGAAATAGCAAGGCCAGGCAGGCAGCCGTGGCTTTTCATCCTCATGTCATTCTTTATCTGCCCCTCGTTCCTATTCACGTGAACTTACAGGCATGCGTGGCCTCTGTATTGATTTTTTAACTCGACAATTAACGTGGTATCTGATTTATCATTGCACTTTAGATCTTAATCAAACAACCTATGCGCAAATCTCTGTATGCGAGTGTTTTTTTCCTCTATTTCCAGCTTGTTGCTTTTGTTTGTGTTTTAATTAAGCAGACCTTGTGTGTCTCCCAACCCTGAGCTTCCTTTTTAATTGCCCACACTTACATCGGGTCGACTTCAAACGCACCAGAGAGAAATTTTGTAATCGGGAGCACAAAGCAGGCCTTTGAAATGTCTACAGTCATATGAAATGGCACACTAATTAGAAACCTTAGGCTGCCAGTGTGATATGAAAAGTAGCTCTGTCTGTTTTTCCTGTGTGTCAGCTCAAGTCTCGCCTGGAAAAGTAGAGTGGAGGCCAGCAAGGAGGCGCGCTGTCGACGCCCTCTACCTGAGAAGTGTGACCTCACCCCCCCACTGCCATTTATCAAGCATAAAATGCCCTGTAATTTAAAAATATCTGCTTTCAAAAATCTAAATCATTTCCCCTGCCATTTTCCCTGCTGCACTTTGATCTACAGTGGTGCATAACAGGGGTAGGTACAATGAATCTTCCCTGACATGATTTACATGTGGGGGTTCATTAAGGTTATTGCAGATGAACAAACTTATTACAATGAATGACTTTTTTTAATTTAATATTTCCCTCCCTCCTTTCATTTTAGTCCATGAAGTAAATCTAATTTGATAATTAAACCAAGGACAAATGTTATTTATCATTCCAAATAGTGCAGGACATGGGAACCATTAAGCTTAGAAGCGGGGGAAAAACAATGACACCTCTGTGAAATGTTATTGGTTTCGATATCATACAATTACTATCAAGTTGGATCTAAATGTCTGAATATTCAAATTCACATTTTTTGCCATATGGTACCTAATATTTAAAGCGATTCCCTTTGACACTTCCACCTCAAGCTAAAGCGCATTTTACAAAAGTTTATTGAAAAGCATAGGAATCAAGGAGTGAAATGAGGCTGTGACATAAATATGCTGCCCGCCTAAGGGCGTGTGTAGGACAGGGTGTTGGTGGGAACAAAGTATTGGAGTGAGGGAGAGGGAGAGATAGCGATTAGGGAGGGAGAGAGAATGAGTCAAAGCCAGAAAAAGCTGAAAGCTGCGGTGCTATCGGAGGACTGGTACTGCGCCTGCTGCTGCTACATAAACACACGCCTGTAACAGTCTGTGCTAAGACCTGTGCCCATGAAAAAAAGAAAGGGATGAGAAGAAAAACAGACAAAAAAGAGAACAGAAGCCCACCTTCAACAGGAATAAGTAGTGATATACCACACTCTGCAAAAGTCTTAGGCCACCATTAGATAATATATATCATTGTTTTAATAACAGTATAAAGACCATATATAATTATTTATCCATATCTTTATTAGAATAAAAACAGAAAACACAGGAAATTTGTATGCAATATTAAGACAAGAGGCAAGTGTAGCAGCTTCATCGGCATGCCAAGTTGACCCCTCTACAGTCTGAAGCATCCGGAACAGAATGAAAAGTGTAAACTATGCTAAAACTCATAAAAAATCGAATGGAAATCAGTGTAAAAGAGTACTATGACGTGGTGTTGGATATTTTTCAGTGCAGTCTATGCAAGTGTGTTGTATATGGTCATTATACCATTGCTAATACAACAAATCTAATGATGGCTTAAGAGTTTTGCACACTACAGCACAGCTACTTAAAAAAGTATTGGCATGCTTGATAAAGGTTTAAATGATTGGAGCCTTGGTGACAATACATTGCTATAATCTTAGACCATCAAGCAAAATGTATCACCAAAAGAAAGTTTGTTTTTTAACTGGAACAGAACTTCTATTAGGCCAGCATCTCATTTTGTGGCAACAAAAACAATAGCAGCAAGGTAAATGACGGTGTCACAATTTGTGTACAAGAGTGACCTCAATGTAATTGTAAATGCCAAAATTTAAATATGTCATCCTTAAAATCTTCTTTCTTTGTCTTAATACTAAAGATTATTATTCAGATTGTGGCAAGTTTTGTGATGTTTGTGTGTTTTGACAATCAATAAGTTGCTAAAAACATCCATTATTATTTTAAGTAGAAACTCGGGTACGCACACACACACACACACACACACACGCGCACACGCGCACGCGCACACGCACACACTTTGATTATTGTAATAACTATTAATAATATTTATAGTAATAATTATTTCTCTACCACAATACTACCAGCCAACCAGAAAATGCAGTATTGTGTCTAATATTCAACAATGTTATATATATATATTTCTTATACCATTCATAAAACAACAAATCTAATGCTGACCTTAGACTTTTGAACAGGACTGTGGATGTGAAGGGTCAGCATCAATACTGAAATAGGCTGTGGCATTCAAAAGATGAAGGTGTTAACTGGTCCAAAGTGTGCCAAGAAAATATTCCTCACACCAATTCACCACCTCCATCGGCATGGACTGTTAACACAAGGCAGGTTGGGCCGATGTATTCATTCTGAACCTACCATTTGTGTGTCTCAGCAGAAATTGAGATTCATCAGGCTACATTTTTCCAGTCTTCAACTGTCTCGTTTTGGTAAGCCTGTGCCCACTGCAGCCTCAGCTGTCTGTTCTTGGCTCACAGATGTGGAAACCAACGTGGTATTCTGCTACTGTATCCCGTCCACCTCAAGGTTTTGAGCATTCTGGTTATGTGCATTCTAAGACGCTTTTCTGCTCACCACAATTGTATAGAGTGGTTAACTAAGCTACCGTAGCCTTGCTTTCAGCTTGAACTTGTCTAGTCATGTTTTGTTGACCTCTCTCATCAACACAGCATTTATGTCTATAGTACTGCCACTGGCCGTTTATTTTATTTATTGATTAATTCTGAGTAAACTCGTGAGACTCTAATGTATATGAAAATCCCAGGAGATCAGCAGTTACAGAAATACTTAATCCAGTCCGCCTGGCACCAAACGTTTCTTAGAATTAATGTTATTCAATTAAAGTTTCTATTTTTCTCATGTTGTGATTGTGGGATTAAGAAAATTAACCACTATGCCATGTTTTTCATTACATACACATCTTTACCATGGGTCTCAATAGTTATGTAGCTGACTTTTTTATCATAAAGGGAATGAGCCATGAGAATGTCTTGTCTGTAACCTCCAATCTATTTCAAGTTCACTTCACTCTCAAGCTATTTGACTACTATAGCATTGCCTTACATCATAAGTTCTCATTATATTTGTCACAGTGACCCTCAACAAGACTGAAAATTAAATCCCACAATGCGTATAGGCACACTATGATTGGGGCAAAGTATCTCACATTACAGCTTTGGAAAAAAACAGACAGGATAGGTCAAGTGGAAATAAGTTTAGTGAGTTATTGTTCTTTTTGCTATGTTTCTAATCATTTCTGAAAAAAACAGAGACCACCTTAACATTGACTTACTGCACTTACTGCACATAAACACACTCACATACAAAGCCTACCTTTAACTTCTCCCAAAAGGTCGCTTGTGTTCAGTCGCTCCATCTTCTCTTTCCAGTCTTTTGAAAGGAGTTTTTCCATGCAGGAGGATTCTGAAAGAGAACAGACATGGAATCGGTTTACTTACTTACTTACATTTCTGTAATACCACATAAATAATTAACAATCACAATTACCCCTTCTTTAAAAGTGAAAAGGTCTGTAACAGGATTTTTGAGACTAACACAGCAGGGTTAGTCATTGAATTAAATGCCCCCACTATAATATTCACTACCAAGGTGAATTGGTCTCTCCCTAATGTGAACAGAAGAGCAATAGAGAAATGATTCATGCCATCGTTATGAATGTGGCACACGTTTTTTGAATGATAGAATCAATTACAGTATATCATAAAAACATAATTGATGAAATAATAAAGACACCCATCTGAGCACAATGTGCAAATCTACTAATTTTCTTAATCTCAAATAAAGACAGAGCAAAAATCTAACTTATGCAGTCTGAGTGAGTGAAAACATGCCATCAGACGTCTGACAGCACTACAAAGACACAGGGAAAGGGAATTGATATTGATGACTAGGTTCAGAGAAGGTGTGTGATTGTAGTTTGTATTGTAGCGTTGTATTGTTTGTATTGTACATTGTATTGTAGCTCCAATAACTATGCTGAACATTTCTGTAAGACTTGCTGATGTCCTATTCATTTGCAAACAGTTAATTGTTTTCGCATTATATAATCAAATCAGCTTGGCCAGCTCCAAAAAGTATGAGCACTTATTTTATTTTAGGTATAAAGCTGCCTGTTCTTTAGTGCTGCTTTTTCATTCAATTATTTAGTCACTAGAATGTTTTCAGAAGTACACTCTGGAAGTTATAGCTAAAATTGATCACGCTAAAAATATGCTCTTGACATAAGGGTCAGCTTAAAATAAGTATTTATCTTTTAGATCATATTTAAATAAAAAAGTTAAAAAATCATATAACTGGTATGTTTGCATGCATTATTGTCTCTACGAGTGTGTGTGTGTGTGTGTGTGTGTGTGTGTGTGTGTGTGTGTGTGTGTGTGTGTGTGTGTGTGTGTGTGACCCCCCGATAGGTTAGCTTAATTTATGCCCTGTGCTTAGGCCCTGGCGCCCCTAAATTGGATTTAGCAGATATAAAAAATAAATGAAAGAGTCATCATTTGAGAATTTAAGACACTGTTACCTAGAAAACTGTATTAAAAGTAATCCATTTAAAGCTTTGAAAAAACAAACAGTATCTCACTATTTTATAAAGTTCCATACTTGTTGGCTGACACTGCTGTGGTATTAAAACCTAATGATGGTCACAAACAAAGGTATACAAATCTAAACACACTCAAATGTGCATCAATGTATACCTTTTATATATTCCTTTCACACTCATACCTCAATATGGAGTTATTGGCACAGTGTAATGAAGGACATAGCCACTGGATCTCTGGATTTTACTCCAGGCTGGCAATAAGGCAAATCACACACAGCCACTCCAAAGAGACATTAAAGCAGAAAGAAAGGGGGCACAGAGAGGGCAAGACTGCAATGATGAAAACAATTAACATTTGTCCGGCAGACAATGAATCAGGGGTAGGAATGGCTGGAATCCACAGAGCCGCAGTCCGGAGATGCTGATAAAGAACATGTTGCTCGCCAGGCAAAGCCTCTCAGCCTGGGTCAGGCCGTTCCCATCACACACACACACACACACACACACACACACACAGTCTGTCTCTCTATCATAGTGAGGACTTTCCACTGACTGTAGCTGATTTAATACACACCTAGACCTTACCCTAATCTCAATAGCTTGAAGCAAATCCTTCGCCTTTTTACATTTTAAATGTTTTCCTAAAAAAGAAAGTTGCCGTTTTTGTTGAAGCTGATACATTTCCCTTTACCACAAGTAAACACTTTCCTCAGGGCACTTAATAAAGTATCTGTTACACAAGGATCAAACACCTTGCAACATTTTCTCCCTGTATTAACACTTTTTAGAATAATTTATTTTGAGCACCTGTTCTGTTAAATGATAATGATCCACTGCTCACCTCCCACACTGCGATTCAAAGCATCATAGTTCTGTGATTTGTTAAATGGTACCATAACCTTACTTCATTTGTTATAATAAAGTAACTTTAAAATGCATGTTAAATATCTGGGAGTTTATAGGCTTGATGATGCTAGCTTCACTGTACGCCCTAAAAGTAATGGAATTTGGTCTCTGTGTGAGGTTGACTCCTAGTTCTTAGAGCCTTGAATCACAGAATCAACACTTCTTGGGGCTGACTCATTGGGCCTCACAATGATATATAAACACAAGAACTAAAAAATTCAGACATAGCAAATGTTTGAGAGAGAGAAAGAGAGAGAGGTTCAACACATACATTCAATATAACCCAAACAAGTCATGAAATATCTACTTTGCACACATGATCCACTTACTGTAGTAATTCTATTACAGGATCACAAGACTCAGTGGTAAGTAAAATAACATTTCAATTTAAAGCAAATCATGTAAATGTTATAAAGAAGTTAAAAAAAAACTTGATTTAAGGTTTTATCTATTATTTGGGGAGTTTGGTAAAGTCATAAGAACATCTAGAAATTAATTAAAATGTATTTTTAAATATAAGCTTATTTTTTTAGGAGCACTAACCCACTGGTGGAACCTAGCATAACTAGTTAAATAGGTCATCAATTTAAAGGGAGCTTATAGGTGAATTCTCCTTTCAGTGTTTATTTGACTTCTAGCACTGTGCAAAAGTCTTACCATTAAATTGATCATATTAGTATTTGTGTAATGGCTAATGGCCACGTATAGCATATTGTCAACACTCTTCCACTGATCTTTGTAAAATTTTGCATGTCTTAGCCTTTTCACACTGTCCTTCCAGAAAAAAAACTGTAATGGTAACCCACTGCTGTTTACATTTCTTTGAACTGTATTGGAATCAACTTGGCATACCATTGAAGCTGCCAGATGCTGTTATTGCTCTAGTGTAAGGGGAGGTCACACTAAAGACTACTGTAGCCCACATAACCGATTTTTGCGTTCTCTAAAATCTATTCCATTAAATTATTTATATGTTTAATACATCTTCTTGTGAATTTATTTTCTAGTCTCTATTTTGTAATGGCAGTCACTATTTGACTCTGAACTCCTGCTTCCGAACTCAAGCCTATGTGCTGTTAGAGTTTAACTGATTTTTTCTGCGGTTTCTAATTATATTTTAAATATCTGTATGAATCTTGAAAACAATAAGACATAGCTATAGAGTAGCATCACGTTGCCGCTGGATGATGTCATGGCAAAGTAGAATAGGATTTTGTTTGTTCCGAAGAGGCTAGACTACAGAAGGGTAGAACATGTTTGAGGCAAACTAGAGTACACAATGCCTCGTTTGTACCCAATTAAAGTCCTTGATTCATGGGTGCTTCGCAGGGCCCATTACTGAGTCTTTGTGTTTCTGGGTATTGTAGTCTCATGGTAAGGTGCTCCAGGCCACAGGACATTCCAGCCCAAATGGATCATCAAACTCGTGAATGGCGTGTGAATGCAGAATACAATTTTATGTCACGAAAATGTCTCTTCAGTTAGCAACAAGCCATTTCATGACCTTTTCCAGTTGTTTTAAATGCATCAAAGTATTTTGGTTTAATAAAGACATTCTTGTCTGAAGAGCAAGGTAGGGTAAGGGAAATGATGAGATTAAAAATTATTTAAAATTACTGCACTTTGCCTGTGTAAATCATAGCATTTATATTGCTCCAGGATTAAAACCAATTCCAGATTTTAATGGAGCAAAAATATCTTGAGCTGAGGGCTGCGTCAAGCTAACAGGGCTCTCCTTTTTGGGTAATTCAAATCACACTTTATTGACTTTTCTAATCCCAAACTCACAGTATGTTTCTCTGACCCTGTGTCAGGTTGTGACAGATTTGTCTATGTGTGTGTATGAGTGTATGTGTGTGTCCTGGCAGCAGGATCACACAGCTCAGGGGTCTGCGATTCTGCTTCTTGTCCAGAAGGGTCTTGCCCCTGAGTGAAAGTACTTCCTCTGTCAGACGCAACCCCCATCACCACACTCCCCACATATGAAAACACACATGCACCCAGCAAACAGCAAAACACACATCTCTTCCTCTGAGATGAAATGAGTTAAAAAGAAGGACACTTCCTTTTACAGCACAGGGCTATGGTGGAATTGTCCTAAGAGGGTCAACGGCTTTATGGAAGACTTTACCATTTTCCTCCGCATCTCCAAACATCTAAACACACACACACACAAACACAAATCCTCCCCCTTATACACACAAACACATACACACAAGACAAACAGCACAGATGCTGCTCCAGCACTTGATCATTAAGCAATGCACCAACTGTTGGAGATAATATGGTGCCAGCTCCCATTCTGCTCCACTCTGCCTCCCTCGAGAGTGGTCGCTCCCTTCCTCCTCCTACACACACACACACACACACTGCATCTGGAATGTGCCAGACCTGCCCTCTGCTATGTTTTACCTGAAATAAGCTAGGAATGCTCAATGTGTTAGTGTTTGTGCATGCATAACTGTGTGTACATAAAAGTCAAAGGAATTCACTAACTAAACACAAGCTCATTGCTAAGAAAATATCACAGCTCCAAGTTATTTCTATTAGGATGAATACAGCCTTTTCCCTTGAAAACAGCACTTCAGCTTTGAATAATAGGGCCATTGTACTTATCCGTTAAGAACCAATGGCTCAAATAGGTAGGTAAATACATAGCTAAGTACCAACAGTGAGACATGGCAAAAGGAGAAGCAGCACTGCTTTACAGTCTGACTGCATATACACAAAACCTAACACCATATAGAGACAAACGCTGATATACCCAACACACCCACAGTATTATCTGGTCATCAGTACTGGTTTACCATTAAAAGCCAAACGTCACCGTTTTGCTGTGTTAATAATTTCAGTATTTTATTGTATATTTATTAGTAAAAGTAAAAAGTGAAAGTTTTGTGGTTTTGTTGTACATTGTTATGACTGTACAGTCACTGTTTACCATTATCACTCAAGTCTCTCACGCTGGTAGAAAATGGACCAAAACTAGAACCACAAGTTCCACTTCATGTTTTCTACTGACCCCCTTACCCACCCACACACAATAAGTTCTGATCCATCTGGCTGGATTATAAAGACTCCTTATAAAGACTCCTGTGAGGAATTCTGATGAATAATAAAAGGAATATTATTGCGTTCCACTTCCCCAGTCACAGACCATTTCCACCAGAGCCAGCAGAAACACTGCTTCATGTCCGCCTAATATGTTATGTCATATTAACATATTAAGAATGTAAAGCAACAAAGGTAGACCATTTATTTTCAGAAACCAAACAGTACCTCAAGTGAAGCCATTTGTCTCAACACTTGGCCTGATCTAATGAGAAACACAGCAGGGCTCAACGCACGTGCTACATTTCCTTAACAAAATAGGAATATTGCTAAGTTATATGAAAGCTGACATTTTGAGATGATAAAAACTACTGTAGAGCAGTAAAATTAGGCTAATGTCAGGCCTATGGAGTGAAGCGATACTTAAGGAAAACAACATCAACTTTATTGTTGTTTTGGAGTTTAAGCCCCTGTGTCCTCCCTCCTCCTCAGAGATAAAGTGTGGCGTGGCTCAAAGGGGGAAACGATTCAGCCTGGGTGACATTGGAATGAAAACAATAGCCCTTATCTGTCTCCTATTTACATTTTCCCAAGGTCCCTTCCCCAACAGCAGGCGCTTGAGTCCTGCTGAATGCGAAGCCGCTTCCTCTGGCACAGCCCGGGCTGCAGATATGGCATGGGCATTTGCGAGGGAAGCTTGGCGATTGCCCCACTGCTCTAGAGACTCTCTTGAGACAGAAAGCAAAACTACCAGAAACGGGTCCAAATTCTGAGTGAAAGAGATTCCGATACACATAATGCCAGTGCCCTAGAGCTAGCCTAGCCTAACATGTTCTAACAAACACTCTGGGGTAACCATGTAGGTTTTTTGCACAGGCTGCACTCCAGAGATACTGCCCCACTCCAAACAAGAGGATTATGGGGCAGCATGTCCCTGTCATGCTTGCTTGAGGCCTAGATTGGCGCTAGAAAAACTTTAGACAATGGGCCTAAGAAGTGAGGAAGAACACTTGAATATCCACAGCTCCAAATAATGATGTTACACCAGTGCTACAAAGAGCACCACGATCCATAGAGACTAAGAGGATTATGAAGCAGCATGCTTTACTCTAATGCTAGCATGACAGTTAGCACTACAGTTCTTCTCCTCACAAATAAGTAAGTTCTTTCACGCTCAGAATGCCATTACACCCACCAGCCCTATTGTGCAAAGGTTACGTGAGTTCCTGTATCAATACAGACCAAATCATGATCAAAACCTAGGTCGCTTGAATCAAAAACGGAGAATAGACACATGACAAAGAACAGTGTTGTCACTGATAAATCTCAACCAAGTGAGAATTTCAGCATGAGAATGTGTTTGGTGTATACAGAGTTCTCCAGACCTGTCTGAATGCACAGCTAAAATGCCATAATTACGAAAGGGAAACAATATTAGTGATGACAATTTTACTTTCTGGTGCCAAACTAGTGAAATGTGGCCTCCAGCTTAAAGACGAGTCTGAATCATGAAGTGATGTTTTTCTGTACTGGATGTACTCTAATATAGTACAGTACTGCTACTGTACAGGTATGCACTGTTTATTGAATGCATTGCGTTCTGTGAAAAAGAAGTCGATCAAAATGGATGTTGACCGAACATAAACATTGTCACAGTCATTTTATGCTAGTGTAATGTAAATATAAAAATCATTTTTCAAGAAAACTGAGTGCAAATTATACGTATATGTGCCAGAGATACAAGCTGAAAACAATCTACATGGCATCTTTAAAGCTGTTGTATTTTTTATTTACAGAAATACGCATAATTATAAAGGATACAGGAATGTTAGGATTCTGTCTAAGGTAAAGCCGTAACACTTAAATGTACATAAATATTAACACTAACATTTGTGAGCAATATAGTTATAGATTAGAAATAATATACAAGGTAGTGAGGAGATAATCAAAGGAGTACTACTTACAACAGTACAGACATATACACTTATTGCTACCATTTCCAACTTGTTAGAAATAAGTAGCAGAAAGTTATGTACACAAACATGAGTAACTTGCACAAAAAAGACTCTAAACACATCAACCAATTTAGAACATTCTGTAGTCCAAACATGAGCTAACCAATAAATAAGCACAAAACTGGTAAGGTAGTTAGACACACACAAATCTCGGACTTCCACTCTTTAACTCCCACCCCTGCTCGCTCCTCTGCTTGAAGTGACCAGATATTGCATAGCTGCAATATCCAGAATTAAGAACAGACTTTAATTTTAATTTATTATTATTATTATTATTATTATTATTATTATTATTATTAATTATTTTAATTCTAATATATTATAATTAGTCATTAAAGTGAGAAGACATTGATCGGATGGACTGTACAATAAGGTATTAAAAATTGCTTTTATGTTTGATCTAACTTCTAATTCACAGGGTAGAAGTGACAGCATGGCAAACTCAATCCTAAAGTTTACACTACTGGGGGCTCCCGATCCACACAACATGTTTAGTGCCAATTTTGACATCGCCATCCTTTGGCATAGAGTCTCAGAGAATATAACTGGGACTCTAAGTAGGAGAAATGTGGTTAGTCTTTTCCATATTAATCAAAACACCAGACTTATGTAAGCCTACACTAGCATCTCTTTTCAGAAGGATTCAGCTGCCCCATGACTTTTAAAAAGCTGCAGTAGTTGGTTTCATGTGTCTCTGAGGAAGCGTGTACAAGCCTACACCATCCCATATTGGTATCTAGTTCATTCTAATTAGTAATTTGTTTGCAGATATGTCAGACAAAAATCAATTTGTTAATCCCAAATATGAAATGTCCCAATAATATATCCGTTTTACTTTATTTATTTATTACGTTTTTCTAAGAATATCACTTTTTCTCTATCTATCTGTTCAGGTCAGTGACCCAGAAGATGAGGCTGAGATGTGTTGAATCTATGTGTATGTTTGTGTATCTCTCTGACTCGTGCCCTGTGGCCTTGCGCCAGCACATCTGGCAGTACCCCCAGGCCCCAAACAGCCATCATAATCCCCACTACAGGAAGCTGCTCTTCCTCCTCATCAATCCTTGCTGAGAGAGAGACAGAGTGAGAGTGGGTCACTTCACTCTGTCCCCCCTTATTTCTCCCATCACTGACTATAGTTCTGTGTAAGTGGTTATATTGTCTTGCATGAATTATCTATTGTCTGCTGTCCCACAGCACCAAGGCTCCACTTCCTCTTGCTAGAAGGACCTTCTGCATCAAGTCTATACTCTTCTGATTTAAGATTTACTTAGCAAAATTCTTCTCATATAGAGCAAGTACTTTGTTTATATACTCAAGTTTCAGGCAAGTTTGCAATCACGTGCATGTACACACCTTGCTAGTACATATTTGGACTACCTTTTGCCTAGATTTAACAATGAGGAAACATTTGTCATAGATTTTGGTCCATATTGACATGATAGCATAAAGATGTACACAAGATGCAAACCTCATGTTTCACCACATTGCAAAGGTGCTATATTGGATTGAGATCTATTGACTGCAGAGGCTATTTGAGTGAAATGAACTCATTGTCATATTCAAGAAACCAGTTTGAGGTGATATGAGGTTTGTGGCATGGGACACGTTATCCTGCTGGAAGTAGCCATCAGTGGATAAATACACTGTATTCATAAAAGAATAGACAAAATCAGCAACAATTAATTCAGTGAGTAGACTGTGGAATTTAAGTGATGCTTAGTTTGTATTAAGGTGCCCAAGATCCTCCACATCATTACACCACCACTAGCAGCCTGAGCTACTGATACAAGGCAGGAGGTTGTGCATTCAGAGACGATTCCTGTTTGTAACGAGTGATTATTTAAGTTACTGTTGCTTTTCTATCAGCTCAAATCAGTCTTGATATTCTCTTCTGACCAGATAATTTTTACTGAGATGACTACCGCACACTGGATATTTTCTCCTTTTCAGACCATTCTCTGTAAACCCTAGGGATAGCTGTGCATGAAAATCCAGTAGATCAGCAGTGTATCCATTCTGATGCTTGGTTTAAACTTCAGCAGTTAGCCAGTTAGCCGAAATGCACCGAGATGCTGCCATGCGACTACCTTATTAGATAGTTCTCTTAATAAGCAGCTGAAAAAGGGGTACCCAATAATGTGTCCATATATTTTTAAAGGCACCGAAAACCAATATTTGTGGATTTATTATATAACTGTATTAAGAGTGTATTAGGGATTTTGTTGTCCAGTGTGGTTTGCAAAGATGGAAATCTTTGGCAAATATTTATCTCAGAACACATCCTGAAATCTGTTTTAAATCTGTTTGCATCTTGGGTGCCTTTTTTTTTATGTAGACTTTGGTGACATGAAATGGCCAAGGTCAAACAGGGTCTTTGACTACGGAGGAGCAAGTTCATAATAGCATATCAGCCTCAAGGGAAACATAGAAATCAATGTTTGGCTGACACTGATCATATAAATAATCCCTTTCTCCACAGTCAGGCTTCCCTAAATGGGTTCTAACAGCAATGAATATATGCACAGGTTGGACAGCACACTCCTGAGGTACATAGCAATTGGGTAAAGGATTATCCTGTTAAGCAACCAGGGTTAAACGAATATTGAGTGTTTTCCAATTTGTAAGAAAAACGTTATTCCAAAAAGTTATTCCAGATGCACTCCTATTATCTCGCCCATTCTATTCCTCATTCTGTAGTCAAAAACTTTACTAAACAATACAGATACAGCAGTAAATCAAACATAAAAAGAGCCTGCTTTCTTCTTATCGTTTCCCCGTCCTTTCACAAAAAAAACAAACTAGACTCACAGACTAACAAAAAAAGAAAAAAAACCTGCAGGCACATCCAAAACAGTTAGAGGAGAATCTTCTGAATGTCTTAATCACAGAGCCACTAAAACAAGACTCCATCATCACACAAAATGAGAGCATAATAATTACAAGAGGCAGACAGGAAAGTGAAACGGCAAAAAGGAAACATGTTTTGTCACTCCCGTCAGCAGGCCTAGAAACAACAGCTGTTAGCTGTGGCGGCATCGGCAAACGCTCCTGAAGTCTCCATAATCACGTCGTTATTGAAGGGAGGACAAAAAGGGCACTAATTGCAAGGGAGCAATCTAAATGTAATAGGTTACACACCCGGGCGATGGGGCACAATGCTCACCACTAAACGGAGAGTCGGGTGGCAACAGAGAGCGAGAGAGAATGAGTGAGAGCAAGAGAGAGAGAGAGTATTTGTAAAAGAATACCACAACACGATGCACAACAGTGGCTTGTCGCTCATTTTCTGCCAATTACCCTCGGTCCTTGTCAACAGTTTTAATAACCTCTATCATTTCCAGAAGATTTTTTTTCCTCGGTTAAATAATTTTGCCTCTTTAATATGCAAATGTGCCTTTTGGCATGCATGAGTGAAGAGGCTTTGGCTTCTTGAGACGTGTCAGTACAGTGTGGAGCACCTGCACCTTGGGAAAAGCTTGATTTAATTGACACCTAATACTGTTCATTATTCCACTTAGTGAACACCTCAGTTAGTCACCTGTAGGTCCCTCTGAATCTTATCAGCCACTTCCGCTTGTCAACAGCTTGTATAAATAGATCCACTAGCCTTAATTACTTTAGGGAGGAAAAAACTAGAGCCTAAAATTGTGCTCTTTTATCATCATTAAGTATTTTCCAACTGAAATGCCAAACAAACAACAAGTCCTTTATTGAAACTGTTTCAAAGGCACTAACTCTAAGCAAGATTGTTAGATATCTTGTGTGTATCCAAAGCAGCATGTAATTCAAGGGGAAACCATTTTGTGGTAATAACAGGTCAGGTGATATAGTGTAATTCTAGCTTTTATGCCACCAAGGAACAAAGACGCAGGTTTATCACTATAAAAAGCCATGCAGCAAGAGTAGCTTATAACTCTTCAGCTGCCATAGCAGAGGCACTAAGCTTTCAGCGGTGGCCTATCTGCCCAACCATGGCTAAAAGACCTGACCTTGGTGAACGAGACATGTGTCTGTCAAGCCTGTATGAATTAACCCCTCTTGAAAGGCTATACTTCTTGAATAGCTCAGTGCATGACCTCTTCACCAATCCATTTTACTGCAGTGCCCAACACTAATCAGGCTTGAATTATTAACGTGGATCAATTCATGCCAGCGGAACCTGTGACAGCGAGCCAGTTCATTAAAAAAAGGGATGACAGAGGAAAAAAATCTCCCATTTTCACTGAAACAAGGAATAAGACATCGAATAAAATCTAATCTGATCAAGTTTTTTATTTAAAGACCCTAAACAAACTCCCTGCATTATGGCATGTCGAAGACAATTAACAAGTGGGTGACAGAGTTTTTTTGAAGATTTTGAAGGGAAAGGCCTGGTACAAGCCACAAGGGTGCCAACTACTTCCTTCCTCTCTGATGGCAGTGCCATCTCCTGATTTTCTCAAGAGGGGCACTCTGGGCAACCTATGTAAGGGATCGGCATTGCTATATAAGAGAACAGTGTTGAATTATAAATGGAGACAAGAGCAAGGCCAGCATTTTCTAAAGGCAGCCGTCCAGATCAAGACTTGGCCTAGAGATTAAAACTCCAAACTTAAAGGCTTCTCTCCCTTCATCCGAGGGAGAAAAAGCAAAGTTAAAAGAGCAAGAAAGATCCAAGGAGAAAACACAACCCAAGGAATCCTAAGAAGGAGTAAAAAACAGAAAGTGGTGAGAAGGGACGATAAAAAAAAAATCCAATCAAAACTTAGCAAACAGAGATAAGGAGCCAAGATAAGCCCATACTTCGAGCCCCCAAAACTGCAATCTCCACTTAAGCTGGAGAGTGGCAGCTGGCAGAACAGCTGGCGAATAGGATTAATGTCAGAAGAATGAAATAAAACTCAACATATGTCCGAGCCTGAGGTGGCAGGCCTGTGCGTGATTGCGCCCCGGTGGATGCCATGTGTACAGCTCGGCAGTTCTCCCCGCTCCACAAGGTCACTTTTAAAGAAAAAAAAGACTATTTAATGCTTGGATAACAAAATGAACTTTCTCTCTCGGTCTATGTGTCTGTCTGGCTTTTCTTGGCACAGCTCAGGCAAATGCCAGCCCACTTGCTTCTGTGTAGGGCACGGCTCGTTAAGGTTTACCCATAATGGGCTAAACCTTGCCTAAAAATGAGAAGGATTAACAGAGAGCAAATAAAGAAGGCAAAATGAGCATGTTGTTAATACACATCATAGTTGAAACAAAATCTGATATAAGGAACAAAAACACATTTATCCTGGATGGTGATTAAATGAGCAGTTCAAAATATACAAAGACAGACAGAACTGATTTCTTACAAAAACTTTGTCCGGCGCTGATGAGAGGTTTTAGTACCCGCAAAGAGAAACGCTAAGCAGTGGCGTGTGGACTTAATTTTAATTTATAATTTCCATTTGATGTCGGTAATCATTAGAGCCCACACACTGTAATAAATTATAATAATTTCACACAAGAATTAAATTACGGGGTACCTTGCCTAGGAGCCATTTTTTTGTCGCCTACCCTGCAATCTAACTGTCAGACATAAACTCTCCTGCTAATCAATGCTCCAAAACATTCACATTTATTCATCTATGTTAAATTAATAGAAATGTGCGGATAACGTCACTTACTGTGAACAGGGTTGCGCAGAGTGATTTACTAAATGAATGGGTACTATGGACAAAAAGAGACCGATAAGACCCACATAAATAGATTTAAATTTGCAGTGAAGCCAAGTGTCAGCGCTAGTCACTAAAACTTTATTTCATCATAAAGCTTGGGCCAACTTGGACATGCTTGAACGCTACTGTCTGAATTCGAACATTGCTTCAAGAAGATGATATGATACTGCAATTAAAAATTCAAGCCATCCCAGTAATAAAAATATCTGGTGGCTGAGCTGTTATGATATAAAAACTAAAGTGTATTTCATATCTTAAAAAAACTGATTTAAATAATTGGCACTAATTCTTATTTGAAAATTAGGCTTGATAATCTTTATGCAGCTACACAGTAATATTATTTTGTGCCAATAGAACAGCATTCTATATAGAAACACTTTGTAGTTCTACAATTACAGTCTGTAGTCCAATTGTTTCTCTTTATACTTTGTTTGTTCCCTTTACTCTGTTCTATAATGGTCAGGACCCCCACAGGACCACCACAAGACCAGCACACATTAGGTACTGTTTGGTGGTAGATCACTCTCAGCACTTCAGTGACACTCATGTGGTGGTGGTATGTTAGTGCATGTTGTGCTGCTGTGAGTGGATCAGACACAGCAGTGCTGCTGGAGTTTTTAAACACTCAGTGACATTTTTGGACTAAAAATGCTTTGCCAGTTAAAAAAAATGACCAGCCACCAGCAACCTGTATTAGATGATGACTAAAACAAACTGTATGACAACAAATTGGCTGATGTTTCTGAACTTACATCTACATGGTGAAGTTCACACTCCACAATCACATCTATATATATATATATATATACACGTATGAAGGCGAATGCCGTAGATGAAATCAAAGCCGTGATGTTATTCGCGATAACACACGACCTCGAGTGTTCTATTGCTTAATTCAGCCACACATCATTAAAAGGGACATAAAAAGAAGCATACTTTTGCCAGTTCAAAATGCTTTTTTCCCAAACCTTACATTGCCCGAGTTGGGAAACCAACAAGCCTGGCTCAGTGGAAGGGTTTAAACTTGAACCCAGTTTGGTGAACCACCCAAATGTTCACTATGTCTACCTGGACTTCTGCTGTCTCGATATTAAGGTCTAATTCACATTAGAAATAATAACAAATATTCCTTGGAAACAGGAAATGAAGCTGAGACGTACATTTTAAAGACAGATACATTTTCCTGCACATCTTGCTTTGACATCAGTTGCCAACAGCTAATATAATTGGTTTTGCTTTGACTGGACAGATAAGATCATTTCTGCATGACGAAGGTTAGATATTTAAGTGAATATTTTGAGTTGCTCTCCTGATGCCACTTTTTACTTGCCCTGTGCATCTGGGCAACTGTTGAACCCTGCTTAGTGGTGCTTTGTAATGCTAAACCATCTCGGTGGTTCATAATCAACTTTCAGTGAGGTGAGGTTTAAGTTGCACTCTCAGTTGGGAAAGCATTGTTTTCCAGGTGTGTGCATGAGTAGACCAGGAAGGTTTGGCAATCGAATAAAAAAAAGGGTTTTTTTTTGCAGGATATTGGCTAGGGGGTGGAAAAGATCCAAAGGGTTCAATGCTGAGGGTCTGGTGTTTGAAAGATTCGCAGTGGGGGCCTGTTAGGCATGGGGACTGGGTCTACGCCACATGATGTTAAGCAGAAGATCAAAATTAGCTATAAATTTTCCTTTAATTTATTTAACGTGTAATTGTAAAACATACAGGATTTTATAATGCTATAATGCCAGAAGGATATGCAATTACACAGGAACTTGAAAGCTAATCTTAATCAGAATCAGTTTGCTATATGCTTTTTAGTGATTCTTAAGTGACTCTGTATGTGAGTATGGTGTTAAAAAGAATTATTATCAATTATTATTATGTTCTACCTATTGCAAGGGTGAGATGTCTCCTCTGGTGACAAGGGGAAAGGAACTTGTGAATTAGTCATGGTCTCCTTCTATATTTACCACCGTACATTGATCCTGATAGCACTGGGCGTATGACTCACTGCTTTACCTCTCCTGTGCTCCCCTTGTGTCCCTCATTACTCGCAATTTATTCTTCTTGGAATCCAGTAACAAAAAGAGCATTTCATTATGTTTTACAAATAAATATAATATTTATTCAAAGCTTTCTCTTTCAAGTGAGAATTAAAAAACAGAAAAGGCCTACGAGTGTGCGATATGATTCTAGATTGCGAACGATAAAAATGTCTCCACGGTGTACCTCAACACAGGTTAAAAGATTTATATCCCATAGTGGCTGGGTCTTTAGGACACATACCAGCCTCATTTACCCAGCAGCAAATGGACAAGAAGGTCCAAGGCTGCCACTCTTGTATCCTTGAGCAAGGTCCTTAACCCAAAATTGCTTAGATTGTAATACTATCAGTTGTAAGTCACTCTGGATAAGGGCATCTGCCAAATGACGTAAATGTAAACTTGGTAACTAGTTCTGTGCATATATGGCCCGCAGAAGGTTAGTTAATATCCGCTAACGTGTTCATGTAAACGACATTTACATGATAAATAACATTCATTAACATAAATTATATCTTTTATATTTATAGATTTTATAGTATATTTTTTTAATAGGAATTTGATCAGTTTTATTTAAAAGCGTTATTTTAATAATTACGTTTTACATCATTAGGTTTTATAAGAGTCTCATAAAGTGAAATTATATTGGAAGAATGTACACTTATTCTAAGAATAAAGAGCTTTCACTAAATATGTTAGCTTATATGTACTTATATGTGAATGTTCTTTCAAACTCCAGAAATGTGTTCAGGACAGTGAAATTTCCGGTCACTTATTCAGAGGACTATTGTTGAATACTATTACCTAAGTATTCTTAAGGGACGAGACCGAAACAAAACTTTGATTTAAATGAGATGTTATGTCAGCAGGGCTGTGCAATATGACATATATCTCATGTTAATGTTATGTTAATATCTCACAAAAGAGAGTACATCCCTCACATTTTTGTAACTATTTTTTATATATTTTTTTTTAACTAGACAACAATGAAGTGACACTGATACAATGTAAAGTCTACAGCTTGTATAACAGTGTACATTTGCTGTAACCTAAAAATAGCTCAACACACAGCCATTAAAGTCTAAACCACTGGCAACAAAAGTAAGTGCACCCCTGTCAACGTGAAAATGTCAAAATTGTCTAAAGTGAAGCGTCTTCTGAAGATGATAAACAAAAAAGACTGCAAACAGCTTTCTGAAGACATGCAGACTTAAGACATGGATTACTGGAACCATGCCCTGTGCTTTAAAAAGATTAAGAACAACTCGGCGAGGAGTACAAAGACAAGTGTCTTGCCTACAGTCAAGCATGGTTGGGGGAATGTCATGGTTCGGAGCTGCATGAGTGCTGCTGGCTGTGAGGAGCTACAGTTCATTAAGGGAATCATGAATGCCAACAAGTTTTGTGACATACTGAAGCAGAGCGTAATTTGGCCATTTTCACTTCGGGTTATACTCGCTTTTCTTGCCAGTGGTTTAGACATTATTCGCTGTGTGCGAAGTTATTTTAAGGCCACAGCAAATTTACAGTGTTATACAAGCTATAGACTGACTAGTCATTGTATGAAAATGCCATATCTTCAGTGCTGCCCCATAAAAAGATATAACAGGACTGCGGTAGCCTAGCGGTTCAGGTACAGGGTTCGAATCCCACCTCAGCCAAGCTGCCACAGTTGGGTACTTAAGCAAGGCCCTTAACCCACCATTGCTTTAATTTTAAGACTGTATCAGTTGTAAGTCGCTCTGGATAAGGGTGTCTGCTAAATGCTGTAAGTGTAAAGATAGTAAAATAGTAAAAATAAAATGTGAGGGCAGTATTCACTTTTGTGGCATAGTGTATTGGCTATTTCGCTGTGTCAGACATTTTGTTGTTGTTTTGATTATGTGTTAAGGTGACACAAACAAACATGGAGGACAAAGACAACGGCAAATGAGGTAATTCCGACCAGAACAGCAACAAACTCAAAACGAGTAGCTCATACCTAAAAAGAGGAGCTATTCCAGAATGACACGGCAAACTATGCTGCAGATCAGTTCCAATGATATATTCAGACACAAATAAACCCTATTACTTTATTTGCAAAAAATCATGACAGATACATATGTTACTATTATATATTTGTTACATATTTAATTAGAAATTTGCACAATGTTTCGAAAAAAAGAAGAAATAAAATGAGAAAAGACCTTTTATTTGTCAAGTGTGTATAATTCCACATGTATTAAGATATATTTAAGTGGTCAGTTTATTTTTAAAAAACTAACTACTTATTAACTCAATTTACAGAAACTGTTTTATAATGATATGTGTTGTTATTGAAATATGAAATGACCTATATCAGGATATGAAATTTTTGCCATATCTCACAGGTCTACACTCCAGTATAGAAACCACAACCCTTCTGTGAATTATGGTTGAAACAGAATCATCATCGTTTGGGACTGTTTTGCTGTTTTGAGCCAGAACAGCTTGCAATCATTGATGAAACAACTCTGAATTGCATTACCAAATTCTAAAGGAAAATACCAGGGCATCTGTACATGAACTGAACATCAAAAGAATAGGGGTCATCACAGCATGACAACAACAAGTTGTTCTAACAAAAATGTTTAAAGAAGAAAAAAGATTATGTTCTAGAATGGGTAAGTCAAAGGCTTGACCTTAATCACATAAAAATGTTGTGAAGGGACCTAAAGTGGGCCAGTTCTTGTGAGTAACTCACCAACGTCCCAAAGGTAAATCTGTCATATAGACAGCAATTGACAAGTCATTGCGCAGAACAGTAACCTATCTTAAACGTTTCCTATTGATGCATAAGTGGCCACACCACATACAGAAAACAAAGTTTCACAAACATTGCCACTCGCTGATAAGTAATAATGAAACATTTCCCATAATAAATAAACTATAATATATAAAGTATAATATATTTGAATCATTTGCATAACTGGGTTTAATGTGCGGGAAAGTCTGAGGATGTTTAAGCATGTTTAGGTAGAAAAAGAGAACATTCTAAAGGATTCACAAAATTTCAACATCACTGTTACTGTATTTGAACCGCTTTATGGTACCCTGATTTAATGGCCAAAATGGTGCCCTTTATGGTTCCAAATTTTTTACGGTCTTGTGAATAAAAGCTATATTTAATACATTGCACTGTATGTAATTAAGCAACATAGTATCTGTAAAGATGTCACAAAAATGTCATTTCCCCTTCTAAACTCTGGTAAACATGT
The DNA here is from genome assembly GCA_034780255.1 of Parotocinclus maculicauda. Taxonomy (NCBI): domain Eukaryota; kingdom Metazoa; phylum Chordata; class Actinopteri; order Siluriformes; family Loricariidae; genus Parotocinclus; species Parotocinclus maculicauda. The sequence goes on from JAUZSU010100219.1 coordinate 42,334, forward strand.
TGCACAACTAATCACAGGACTTGCTGTTTGGCTGCTTGCATGACAGTTCCTTTGTAAGTTCCTGTAATGTCAGGCATTAAAAAAAAGCCTGACAAATCAAGCTTAACGTCATCCTTTGGCACATGAATGCATACAAGTCCACATTACAGCAGTGGCAGAAGGAGGAACCGTTACTGACCTTCATGTGCCATGGTGACTGTGTCCTCTTTTGAGCTGTTGTTGTAGATGAGCACAGCAGATGCGTTAAAGGCTGCAGCCTTTAGGATCTTCTCCTTAAATGTGCACTTCCCTCGTTGAAGCAGAGCGATCCAGTGCGTGGTCTTCGGAGGAATCACAAAACGAGTGTATGGACAGCAGCCCTGCATGTCCACTTCTGTAGAAAATAGAAATATGTTAATAATTCCACCTATTTATAATTTTATTTATAATAACACCTTATTTAACATTAAGCAAACTATCACTAAAAAAGGGAACAGGGGATGGGATAGCTTTTCCATTTCATTCGTTAAATTTTAGAGCCACGTGTAAACAGCGTCTTACTGAAAGAAGAACAAATATTGTTTCATTCAGTGCTGATGACTTAATACACTTAATGAGTTTTAACATTAAACTGGCGTCAATTAAAAGATGACCCTGATGTCTGGAGGAGTAGAAAAAAAAACACGTAAATTGTGAGCCTTTATTAAAAATTTATCCTGTATACCGAAGCATTATTTGACTTTTTGTAATGTAGATGACCAGTGTCCACAACGAATAAAGCATCCACAAATCAGTGCGTTTACATGCACTTAATAATCCGGTAACTGCAGAAAATCAGATTTTGTCAGTAATCCGATTAACAAGTAATTCAGTAATCAGATAATGGAAAAACTCCAGGTGTGCATGACTCAGGCAATAGTCAGATGTGTACTTTGCAATCATCCAATAATCTCACAGAAGAATGTGACATAAATTTAAACTTTAATACACTGCTCACAAAAATTAGGGTATATTTCATTTTTAGAATAAGCAGATCCAGCAACCCCATTTGATTATTCTAGCTAACAGGGGTAACAAAAGACTAGGAAAGTTGAAAGAATGCTCAAAAAACACCCGTTTCCACAGGTAAATGTCATGATTGGATATAAAGAAAGCATCCCCGAAAGGTTCAATAGTTCACAAGCAACGATAGGGCAAGGTTTACCACTGCATGACCAAATAGTCCAACAGTTTAAGGATAACGTTTCTCATCATGCAATTGCAAGGAATCAATTTAATTGAATCATCTACAGTCCACAATATAATCAAAAGATTCAGAGAATTTAGAGAAAGGCTAAAAACCAACATTGTTTCACTGTATTAAAAACCGACATTATTCTGTTAAGGATATTACCACATGGGCTCAGGAACAGTTCAGAAAACTCTACAATGCACCCAAAAACGTTTACAGCTTCTCTGGGCCTGAGCTCATCTGAGATGGACTGACGCAAAGTTCAAAAGCATCTCTGATGGTATGGGGGTGTGTTAGTGCCCATGGCATGAATAACTTGCACATCTGTAAAGGCACCATTAATGCTGTACATACAGGTTTTGGAGCAACAAATGATGCCACCCAAGCGACATCAAGTAAAGGAAGCACAGAATTCACACACCTAAACACTCTTGGACCAGTAAAATGTTTTCTAGTTTTGTTACATCAAAAGAAGCTCCACTATCTCTTAGTCACTGAACCAATGTGCTTTTATCTTCTAATAGCTTCCATTCTGCCAGACAACTTTTATCTTCTATAGGTTAGGAGCCTTGTGTAAAAGTCAAACAGCATTTGACAAAAATGTGCATTAGTGTTCGATTTGATAGTGCACTCAGACTTTTAGTGACCTGACTGTAAGTGTAGGCGGAAAACAAGATACCTGAGAAGCTTTGGGGTCAGAATGTGATGCTTAGTGATTTTACTTTAACTTTACTTCTGTAGACAAACACACACACCCACTGGGTTGTTCTGGTGTGACTTACATTAATTGTAATTAAAATTTAATTGCAGCGACCTAACGTGCAAGTGATATATATATATATACACACACACAGTCGAATCCAGTTAATGGGATAACAAAATAACCGGCTGGTCCGATTAAACGAAAATGCCCTATGTTACATGATGGGACGTGCTATGTAACATATTAAATGTTTATTAAACATTTATTGTGCGATTTACACGTATAGTGAACGTACAAACAAGAACTACTGTTGCTTACGAACTTTGT
>JAUZSU010100220.1:0-31840 GCA_034780255.1 Parotocinclus maculicauda
GTTAGTCAGGAAGATGACTCTTGTTAGTCAGCAGTATGACCTGCAGATTATGTGAAGTCGAAGGTAAAAGACTTAGTTAGTTTATCCAAACATTACATCCAGAAACATTGGTATTTGTATGGAGTTTACCCCTCTTTCCCTTTGCTGCGACAAGTCTTTTCCCATTCCAACATGAAATTTTCCAACATGACTGTCAGGTCGAACACTGTGTTTTTTAGGCAATAATCCCTGCCTTGCTGTTGGCCCAGAAAACAATGTTTCTTTCAGAGTTGCCCATACATTTCGGTATTGACTGCTTATGTTTGTAAACTTATGAGCATTTCATATTGAGATGTTTAGTAAAAGCGTACTACTGCCAATAACTAATTTATATTGAGTCTATTTGTGTATTCTTTGGATTATAAATATCTATATAGTATAATTAAAAATGTTATTTAAGATATTAACATGCAAAATAAATCACAGTTAATAAAATGCAAACATGATTACATTGTATGCGATGAAACGGTTATAAAAGACAAGAACTATGACAAATTCTCCAAGAAATGATTGCAATGCCATAAGAAATCTACATGGAAAGAAATAAGTTACTCAAAGTATAAATATCTATTCATGTTTCTTTGTGAAAGAAGTTGTAGAAAGGTCTGTTAGTTATTTGAGGAAAGAATATTTACAAAACCGGTGGGATGTTCACACTTCTGACCTCCCTTAGCGAATTTTAAGAACAGAACTCAAAAAAGAGAAGTACGTGACTTGAGGTTTGCAGAAGTAAAAGGGCACGTTGGTCACTTTTCCCTTTAGAATTGACCAGCTTCTTTAAAAAAATACACACATGCTAGACTTTCAACTGGGTTGTCTCAGAAAAGGTCACGCTCAGACCCCTTCAAGTGCAGCAGACAGTGTCGTCTACAGTTCCTCTCAATCTGGATGGTGGTGCAACATGATCTTAATTAACGTTACTGTGCAAACATTCTTTCAAGTCCTTGTAAAAATTGAACTCTGGCAAGATGTTCTAGTTTGAGTTCACGCCATGCAGTACATTTATCTGACTTGAAATGTCCAACAAAACATTAAGATAGAATTATGTAATAAATGCATTTCACATTATTCTACAATATATTGTTCATTACCCAATGTCAGGGCCACAGACACAGCATACATTTGATCGTGTCTGCAATTGAACTGCAATGACATTAATATAAATGTCAAAATGAAACTAGTAATCTTAAACAAATTTAAAAATCAATTTAAAAATAAAATAGGTTGTCATCATTTAATCAGATTTATAAAATTTATTTTTAGCACTGTTTACAATGGAACATGGCATCAAAGCAGCTTTACAATTTGACATTATAATATTTATATTATCTAATATTTATTTATATTATCTACTAATATCTACGGTCAATACCAAAGGTAGGAACCTTGGGAGGACTAAGATTCAAAAACGTACGCATCCTTTTTGGGGGTCCTGGATTATATTTAATATTTTAATGTTTCAGAAAGGGAAATGTTTGTGTCAAATGGGCTGGTTTGAATATTCCTATAACTTACTTTTACTTTACTGGGATTTTCATAAACAGCAGTCTCTATAGTAACTCAGAATGGTGCAATAAGTTAAGAAAAAACATCCAGAAGGCAGCAATTCTGTGAACAGAAATGCCTTGTATATAAAAAAAGAGGTCAACTGACGATGGCCAGAAGGTTTGAGCTGACAGAAAGTAAACAGTAACTCAACCACACTGTACCATATTGGTGAGCAAAAAAGTATCTAAGAATGGCCAAGATTTCGCATCTTAAGGCGGACGGCTACAACAGCAGAAGACCACATTGCGTTTCACTTCAGTCTGCCAAGAACAAAAAGCATTAGGCACAGGGTCACCAAACTTGAAAAACACAGATGATATGGTCAAAATATGACTCCAACAGCATGGACTCAACCAGCCTTGATATTACACCCAACCTCCACGATATTACAGGTAATGTAATTGTGTGTTTTAAGAGCTAAGCAAGGCTCTGTCCAGTGTTAGTATAGTGTTCCTCTACTAATACACTACAGTGCTTGCAGCCTCATGATTTGGGCCAATTTTGATACATCTGGGCCAGGATTGTTCAATGATTGATAGAACAATGAATTCTGAATGATACCAGCTGCTTGTAAAGTAAAATCTCAAGCGAATCCACGAGCACACAAGTGATACTATAAAAGCATGGTTAAACAAAAATAAAGTTTTTGCCAAGTAAATGCCAAGTCAAAGTCTTAACCTTAATCCAATAAATTAATATTGTGGAAGGATCCGAAGCAGTTCAGTTGAGGAAACCAACATCCAAGTAACTGAGGCTGTTCTGTTTTGGAGAAATGGACTAAAGCTCCTCCAAGATGATGTGCAAAACTACAGAACCCCCAAAGGGACGCACTGAATTATTTTTTAAGGTAAAAATAGGGTGAACATCAGATAGTATTGCGTGCACACCAGATACTGTAGTAACTGCCGCTCTGAACAGGATAAAGCAATAATCAAAATGAATGAATGGACTTTCTTATTTTATGAAGGTTTTTCTTTAGATTACCTTTACTTACTGGCAATCTTCATACTCAAATAGATCAAACAGCCAAACAAACCATACACACATAATGCCTGTAATCTGTATTATAATTACATGTCAGAAATTCAGAGCATTACAGCATTTAGCAGATTTAAGTTTACAGCATTTGTGCATATTTTTAATTCTCCTTTAACCCATTAAAAACCATGATCCCCATTTGGGGATCGGATACTTTAACTCACCTACTGATTGGATGGGATGGGATGTAGGCGGACAGAAATAAAGTAAAAAATGTTCAGAAAAAAATTAGGCAGTTAATGGGTTAAAATAACAAATAGTTTTTTTTTTTACGTATTTTAATGCATAATTAGCAAAAGATCACTAAGCACTATTATATCATTATTATATAGTACTGTAAATTGTAAGTTTTTAACGGCTTTATATTGTACACAATGAGTTTTGGGGGTATTCCTCCTGCCTTGCCGTGATTTCCACTCCTGCTTGACAGTATTTGGTATTCACCACTGTTTTCCTTAAGGGAATCTGGCCAGAACTGATCCACAATTACCATAAATGTTTCGTAGCTGCAAAGGGGATCACACCAGATACTGAAAGCAAATGTTAACATACATTTGCTAATATTGTATCATTATCCTCAACAAATCAATGGCCAAGTATAATATTTTTGTGTGTTTCAACTGGTTTTCTTTATATGCTTTTAGGACTTGTGTTAAAGTCTAATTGGTTTCAGCATGTTCTAAAGGGTTCACAAATTTACAAGCACCTGTATATATGTGTCAATATGGATTGCTGACATGCATGTTTGTCACTTTAAATACTTTTGAAGCTCATTTTAAATCCTTTCTAACATTTTCTCTTATTCTAACTGACCCTTATTCAACTTCGAACCTCTGTTAATTGAGCAGATCCATACACAACTAAGTATGTGCTTGTAATTTGCCGCAACATTAATTAAGTACCAAAGTGGAAATTCATTTGGTCAGCAGAATTGCAGCACACGAGTTACTCAGAGTTTCTGCGGTGGGTCCCGGCAACAAGAACAAAACATCAACAAAGCTGACGCCCATTCTTTCCATTATCGCCGAGTGAAATGGTCTATAGATAATTATTGGGTTACCATACCAAAGTAAATAACATATTTTAATAGAACTTTGCCTAAGGTTTAGACATTAATTTGACATTGTTTACCAATCAAACCCACTTCCTGCCACTTTATAGTGTCAAATTCTGTCTCCAGTTATCTGTAGCAGCTCTCCACCTTTCCTCTCATGAAAAAGAATGGTTACGATATAAAGCAATGAGGAAGAAAAATTCACTGTTAGACGGTCACAAAGGGAGGCAGGTTTTCACCCTGATAGCATGTTTGTTTTGATTGTGGTGCACTCAGATAAATAAAAAAGACATAATAAAGATGATGATCTGAAACATAAAACATGACATGAAATTTTCATGAACAAAATAGCAAATTAATTATTAAATGAATTATTGTAAATGAATTATTATTTATTTATTTATTAATATTAATTATTAATAATTGACCTAGAGGGTGGACATAAACGCATGCAAAATTTAGTTAAGGATTTAGTTTAATTAAGGAGTAATGAAGGAGTATTACGTTGTATACAGTAGATTGCAGTACTTTTAAAATTAATGTGAGTGTTTGAAAACTATTGAGTGGTCCATGACATGACATGCCACTTCACTGTGGTGTACAGTTGAGACTTTAAAAAGCCTCTAATTCCCCTAGTCAGTTATCAACAATGGAAAGATTAAAAATACAAGATGAAATGAGATAAACTCTAAATTATAAAACTCTAAGTAATTGGGACCATGGGCAGCCTGGATAATATACAGTATGTATGAATTAAACTAAATTTCTATTTCTTTATTAAGCTAACTCCTTAAGACAGTTTCACATGTGTTTATGTCCACTCTCTAGTTCAATTAATAATAATTAATAATAAATAAATAATAATTATTTTACAATAATTCATTTAGTAATTTATTCATTTTACTTATTAATTTACAAATTACATAAATAATACCGTTATAATAATAGTTTCAATACACCAAAGCAAACAAAACAGAACATTTTAATTTAGAATACAAATTATAGAAATAAAATAAATAATATATAATAAAATATCAAGTTTAATCAATTAGAGGCAAAAAATAATGACATACCGAATTTCATAAATATAATAGAAAATAAAAGTATAGAATAGAAAAAAATAGTATAGAAAATAAACAAAGTAATAATTGCAAAATAGCCTGCCATGAAGAACATACAGGAATGTACTGCATTCGGGCAGTGGGAAGGATGGTTAGAGAGGAACAAGATCATGATTTATATAAGAGACGAGGTCACCAAGTCTCCAGATGTACAATTAGACCCCATCTGCATGCCAACAAACTATTTAGAGGGTGTGTCCTAAAAAAAAGTATTTTCTTTCATCTAAGCATCATGTAAGCACCTGGAATTCGCTAGACACTGCTGAATTGTTAAGTGGAAGCAGGTTTTGTGGTTAGTTGAGACAAAAATAGAGCTTTTTCGGCAACAAACACTCAAGGTGGATTTATCTTAAAAAGTAATATGGTGTTACATACTGTTAGGATCTGTGAATTTGTGGGCTGTTTTTGATCAGAACGCCATGGGAACCTTGTCAAGATACAAAGAATGATGAACTGCATGGAATCTCGAGAGATTTTAGACGAGCAGCTAAGAAGCTACAATGTCAAGGTCATAGTCATGATTCTTCTATCAGGACAAAGGTGCAATTCAAATCCATTCAAAAGGTTTCTGAGACCCCCGAATCAAGCTTTTGACCACGTCCATACCCGTTTCCTGACTTATACCCCCAGGATGTAAGTCCCTGGACAGATTCAGTATATAGAAATGTGGTATTGCCCTAGGCTTGTTGCTTTCATTTAATATTTTTAGCAGCTTTATTTAATAGTAGCCAAGTATTTGACAAAAAAGTAACTTGTCATGGGATATGAAGTAACTATATGAGTTTTGGGAGTTCATCCTCTAACGATGTCGGCATCAGGATGAAATGCTACACCACCCTATTCTCAGGAACCAGCATGTTCTTTCATTTGAAGGCTGTGGAAAAATGAGCCTGTGATGACTAATTTGACCAAAATACCCTCTATATAATCAGAATTTGACTTTTTAAAAATGTACAAATTAGACGCATTAAAGGCTCACTCACTTTACATACCCACTTAATCCAACTCAGGGTCATGGGGGGAGCCAGGACCTAACTGACCAAACCTAGACAGGGCGCCAATCCATCCCAGCCATGTACACGCTCACTCACTTATCCTGGGACACTTATGACATAATGCATGTCTTTGAAAAGTGGTAGGAAAACTGGGAAATTAAATGCAGACATGGGAAGAACATGCAAATGGCTTGTAGGCAGTGGATGGTGAGTGACTTAAACTTGGGCCTCTGGAGCTGTGAGGTGACAGCTCTAACCAGTGTGTCACCTTGACATTACTTTGTAATAGTGATCTCATTTCTCACATGGTTAACAGAATGTGCATGGGCTATTTTAGTAACAAGTGGTGCATTCATTCCACACTGAACTTCATTAGATCGTACTTGACTTTATTAGTATAAACATCAGAATATTGTGTGTGATTATAAATGTGGTTCGTAAAAACCATACAGGCCATGTTTTAAAAGAATGTATGATGCACTGTACGTTGTGTGTGTAAGCCAGAGTGTGAGCGTGGCATGCGCTAGATATACTTTCTATATTTGTAACACTTAGCCAGGATTTTTGGAGGATAGCATGAGACACTGTGTTTTTTGTTGAGCCATGCATCGGTTGCTATGGGAGGGCCTGTGATGTCACACTCCAAGCATGAAGGATCTCCTCCTCTTTTGGGGGAAACCTCTCCAAGGCAATGATGTAGAGAAGAACAAATCATGATGGAAAACAGGCCTGCATTGTGTGATGGGAATTAGTTTTTAAACCCCTTAAGAAGCAACAGCACACTTTCAAAAGTTCTCTTTGTCAACTGAAGGTCATTCAATCCTTAATCTCTCATTTCTTACAGTAGTTTAAGGTTGATTTTGCGATATGTTTTGGATCATTTCCCTGTAATTTTCAAGACTTTTTCACAATTTCTCGGAGTGTGGGCTTTTCAGATGTTGTGGATCTTCAGTAGGGTCCTGTTTTTTCTATATTTTAAATACTGCAAATAGAGTTTAATAACCCACAAAACAAAACAAACTATCCTTTACATAAATGGCAGTGATGTCAGTGCTTTACTTTGCATGCCTAACAAGTCAATAAGTAGTTTAATCAGACAGTTTTTTGGTATTGTTTTGAACACATTTTTACAGTATTATCCCAATTTGTGAGAGTCGGTTATTTTTATTTTTAGATCCTCACTGAGATGCTTAGACGAGCCTATGACTGGTAAGTGTAAGCACTACATGCTGAGAGGCTTAAAATGTAAGAGATCTTTTAAAAAATATTCTGATTAAGACTATTAAATTATAGCAAAGAACACAAATGCCAATATGTTCAACTCAGGCAATTTAGAGTACTATAAATCAATATCCAAGTATATTTAATAACTTATTTTCATGTAGGAAACCAACAAAACAAGAAATTTAACCAGGGTACTCATTCATAACATGGCATATTGTCAGATTTCAGCCAGCCAGTCATGGATGTCTTTCCATTAGGGTGTTTTCCACTGTACAACACAAAACAGGAACTGGCTGAAACAGAAACCAGTGATACTCAGGGGTACTAGTTTAGGTCTGTTTCCGTGAACTTGAGAGACAACAGAAACAGTCATCATGATGACAAAAAATGTGACTGCACCATCTGAACATTGGGACATAATGCCATTGCTAAGGGCAAACCAAACTGGAAAGGCTTCTGAAGCTGATATTGTTAAGTTTATTAAATGTGAGGTGTGTGCAACACGTGACAGTGCTCTGTGTTATTAGCAGGCTTGTGGCTAAACAGTTCAGATTGGGCTCACCAGAATGAGTAACACTTGCCATCATTTCTAAGGGCTATTAAATGTCACCCTCAATAACTACTAGACTAACAAACTCCCTGTCCTAGCTAATGCAACGATCCATCTTACCTGAATACTAACACCTGCAACTCATTCAACATATCATGGATTCCTGCCTGAAGTTAAACTGTCCAAATTACTGCCAGGACACAAAACAGAGAGGCAAAACTTGAGTGGCTAAAGGGCTAACCAGTAAGACACCTGCAACTCTAGCAAGTAGGTTGGGATTTGATTTACCTTGTTTTGAGATATTCGCAGAATATGCAAACAATGTTCTGGTATAACAAATATTCAAATGACAGGGTTTGATTGTGTTCTATTAACTCATGAATTTTTGATGATTATGTTTATCTTTTAATTAGTCATTAGTGTTCAGTGTTCAATATTAAGCATTAGTGTTTAACATTAGCCATGTTTTGTAGATTACCATGTTATTTTAGATCTGTTCTATGCGATTTGTGTAAATAAAACCTGCATTAGTCTCTGTACCCGGTTCCTAGGCTCCCTTTGTTAGAAAGAACTTCTTTTAAACAATATTATTAACATTTAGAAAATTAAATTAACTAGTAAAAACTGAAGTACATTTAAATGTCAATGAAATCATCACTATTAAACATAGTTGACTGGTTTTACTATTAGCTGTTGATACTAAATCTATTTATCTATCTATACCATAATGGAATATCCCCTCATTTTTGTGAACAGTATATTAAAGCTGAACTTTAAACTTTTATGGTAGCATTTAATGTATTTTGGTTTGTGGCTTTTTCAAACAGCCTACAGTTATGTGAAAATTGGGTGCCCCTGGACAAATTACATGTGTGGTTCATTTTCTACATTTTGCATTTATGTCATTTAGCAGACGCCCTTATCCAGAGCGACGTACAACTAATACAGTCTTACAATCCAAACAATTGTGGGTTTGGGGCCTTGCTCAAGGACCCAACTGTGGCAGAGGTGGGATTTGAACCCTGGACCTTCTGGTGGTCCATAGTTCGGTACCTTAACCACTAGGCTACCACTGTCCCACAGTTTTTTAAACCTATATAAGAAACAAACTTAAACATGATATATATTTTTGCAAAAGTTCTTTTTTTTTTTTTAGATGGATGCACCAAAATGGACTCTGGACCAAAGACAAAAAGGACCAAACAGTTTTGCATTTTGCAAACAGTCCAAACTCTGTCTGGTTTTGTATTTTATACTGTTTGCTTTCAAAAATACAGAAATATGTTAAATTTATGTCTATGTGGATTTTGTATGTTCTCCCCTTGTCTGTGTGGGCTTTCCAGGGTGCTCCGATTTTCTCTCACATTCCTAATACTTCTAAACAATTAATCTCTGTAAAAGTGCCCCAGTGTGAGTGCCCTATAATGAATTAGTGCCCTGTCTAGGGTTTTTCCAGCCCTGCACCCTGTGCTGTAAGTTAGGATCCGGCTCAGTGAAATTCTGAATACGTCTGCCTTACCTAATCATTTCCTGTTATTCTTGTTGAACAGTTCCAGTACCCGAGAGAAAGAGACAGGCACATTGGATGGCATTTTTTGAATTGTTGTTTCTATGGATATGTGAATGGAGCCTTGGGCAGGATCTTGTCATGGTGTTGCTGAATTGTGATGTGCTTAGTGAATACTGGGACACACATATTATTCCATATTATTGACTGGGAAGGCAGACAGACCAGTGTGGTGAACTTACAGGCACTCAAATATGGTGAAAATGGATTTGACCTTTTTGAAGTGCTGTCTAAACAATGACATCATATTTGAAGAGATATCCTGAGTTTCTTATCTCTGTCCAAACTACAGTATGTATCATTAGAAGGCTCAGATTTCTAATTCATGCAGTGTTTGTCAGGTTGTTTTCATATAGCTATATAAATATATCCCAAAACTGTACAGATAAAGACATTACCTGTATGGTGGGTTGTAATATAGGACCGAAGTGTAAGACTGCCAGAAGTTTCTGATGAAGTCACATATTTTCCTAACAGTGATCACAAAAGTGACATCAAACAATGCAACATGTCTACATTCTCTCAAAACACTGGCTTCAAAGTTGTGTGTTAGTTAGTGTTGGCAGTAGTAGTGGTACTGGTCTTAAACAAAAAAATTGTTGGTTCAAATCCTAGACCTGCCAAGCCACCACTGCTCGTGCCTTGAGCAGGAGCCTAAACTCTCAATTACTTTAATTGGTACCTTGAAACATTTTATTAGGGTGTATACTGGGTGCCGCAAAATCTAACCTGGTTTGATTTAATCTATTTCGCTTATTTGCTGCATGTATTACACACATTTGAAGGGAGATAATATACTGTAGTATGTGTGCTGCCCAATTGTTGGAACACACAGATAGATCTACAGTCATACAAAAACCCTTGCATGGCAGACATTTCTAAAGGTTTTACATCTAAGCAAAATAGACCGAGACCTGTAAAGGTTAAGCCACCCATAAAGAGCAGCCATCTATAGCAAAGCAAAACTTTCCGTACACTTACCAACCCACAATCAGTGTGTCAAGTTTCAAAGATATTCTCCCTGATCAAAGAATGTGCTTTGAAATATCGATAGTGAAAATTGTACAGACGGTCTTTCAGAGTGTAATATCCATATATATATATAATTTTTTTTTTTTATTATTATTATTTGAATACTTCCTTTATGGATTTACAGCTGCTTCCAATCTTGCTCACAGTCTTTGGATTTTCTCAGTTGCACCCCCATTCCAGACATATCTGCTCTAACTCTCAGATCACTTGACCAGTCTTTGCCACTCTCTGTGGCAGGTGGTATAAATTGGACCAGATTTCATACTTCTTAAAATCATATATGGAGATCAAAAACAGTCAAACCCCTTTTTGACTGGTTTTGACTTAAAAAAACACATATTATTTGAAAGTTTTTGCATGTTTCACTGATGCTAATGGTAAATGTGGTAACACACTCTCCATTTACCCATATAATAATAATAGGGGTTACATAATGCAGCACACCTTGCCTACAACAATCCGCATGCTGACTTACATATGGTAGTCAAACTGGATTGTGCACACAGTTTCAATAAGCTATAGATATACTCTAGTGAATGAGCTCTGACTACAGTCTGACCCCTTGCCCCAACAGCTGTGAGTTCCCCCTTTCATCACCACACATTCCCAAATAGAGCACACAGAAGGAATCACTGCTCTTAAATGCACCCCCCAGCACTCCCATAGCCATATTTCCTAATTTGGCTCTCTCTAACTCAGAGTGTGAATCACATAAACCATCCCATGCCCATTCCAGTAAGTGAGACATATTTCATTGCTGCTGTTATAGTGTATGAAAATGTTTACCAGATTAAATTCCATTACAGTGATTCGAAATGTATAAGTGAATGTACTATAAAGGCTGGGAATTCAGCATTGATATATTAATTTATATTAGCATGACTCAGTACAAACTCCACTGACAGACCTCTGATGTTCTCCCATGTTTAGACAAAAGCTTGCATGATTTTGCCCAAAACCATTTCCATTTGTTGGGTTTTGTAACACCACGGTTTATCAAAACACCCACACAGCATCTCATGTGGAGTGCCCGAGATGGAGCAAATGCAAAGAAAGTATTGGCTACTTAGAGGATGTCAGTATCAGCATTAGGTGGTGGTTCATTTCCAGAGCTTTCATATAGATATCCAACATGAAGTATATTGCTAAAAAAGCATTTTTGAGGGTGTACAGCATAACAATTTGCTATGAGGACTTCTAATTTGTTAAAAGTTAGTTTTCATAACAAAAACAAGATGATTAACAACATAATGATTTTGAGACCTTGCTATAGGTTCCACGACAAAGATGTACAAGAACAAAAACATTCCTAAAAACTTGCATTTTTCAGCATTGTTTTGGTGCATTTCAGAAAAATCACATCAATTGTGCAAAGCCAGCGAAGGTCAAATTAATGAAAGAGTTTTGGAGAAAAGCAGAAATCCTACATACGTAATACCAACTGTGAAGCATGGTGGGGGAGCTTTGCAGTGTGGTGCTGCTTTGGTGCTTTTGTCCCATAACACACAGGTATATTAACAACCCCCCCCCCAAAAAAAAAAAAACAAAAAAAACAGTTCTTTGGCTAATTGCCATATAGGTATCAAATGAAGAAGGGAAATGCAAATGTGCATGATTGCAGCTGTTTAATTTTTAAATACACATAGGAAAAGGAGCATGATTCTTGTTTTGCTATTACTGAAGGAATGAAGTACCACAACTACTATAAGGAATGACAGCAAGTAGATGGTGTCTATGATCTTTTACCTCTTTCCTCCACTTTGATTCTGAGTAAGTAACTATTTTTTAGCAACTAACCAAAATATGTGTTTTATTCAAATCCCTTTTGCTTGGGCCAATAACTACATATGTATGTCACTCAGTTCCCATGTGCTGAGAAAAGTACCTACTCTGAAGTAGGAGCTAAGAAAGCCCCTACAGACAGAACTTTCAATCATCCCCAGTTCCTACCTTGTGAATATTTGCTATGGCGACACTTTCTCCAACTATGAAAAGCTTGCTTTGGTGAGAAAATGCCCAGCAGGCCAAAAACAGTGTGACAGAAGAGAAATAGGTAGTACACGTGAGAAATGAGACTCTGTGCTCTAGAAAAACCGAAGCCCCGCCCAATCCTCATATATATTTAGGTCGAAAGTTTTACGCAGAAAGGTTTTATCCTCATATATTGCCTAACCATTTTAAAACTTCTATCTAATGCTAGACATTTTCAGGATTTTGTTTTGCTATAGTATTACAAGTTCAATCTGAAATAATAACGAGAGACAATCGAGTGCGTTTTGGGGCGCGTTCTTGAAGCTCCGCCTCTGGGAGCATGTCATGGTTAGAAACTCCTCTCACTTCAATTAGGGGAGAGCAAGAGAGGGGTGGATGAGACGCTGAGAAGGAAGCGGTGTGACGATTTCGGCTGGGTCGCTGTAGTTAAGGGCAAGTTTAAGGGAAGCAGCGTAAGGTTTTCCCAAACCGAGGACGCCGTTTGTTGAGCAGCTTCATTCAGAAAGTGGACTGTTAACTCCAGTACCATGGGCTCCAGGTTGAACCGCTCAAAGACGGCGGCAACTTTGGTCCACATCGTCTGCTCACTTTTCTGCAGCTTGATTTCGCCCCGGTGCTTCGCCTTCAATTTAGAAGTGGAAAACCCGTCTGTATATAGCGGACCAGCAGGCAGCTATTTCGGTTATTCTGTGGACTTTTATTTGGCCCAGTCGGTAAGGTAAGTGTGCAAAACGTGAATTAAACGTCTTATTTGTAAACGGAGAATCTCATGATGTGCCAGTTTGGATTATTTTAGCTACTCTAGCAGTGCGGTAGCGATTGTTTATTATTTGTTATGGCAAAGCCGTTTTTGTTTTAGTAGGGCAGAGTTGACAAGATCTAGCTTTTACGTGTTTATATTGTTTTGCAAAGCTAAGTTCCTATATAAATTACAATTTCTGTGAAGACTACAAATCCAAACAGAAGATCTGAAAAAGAAAAAAATATATATATATATACATATATAGTTACAAACTGTATGTCCTGCTCTTTTAGTACATGCTCATTCAGTACATGTTTCAGTCAAACTACAAAAACGTTATCTAAATAAGCCAAATACTATTGAAAATGTAATTTATGTCAAATCGTATTAATCAGTCTTAAAATCAGCTATATTGTACCCAATGACCAATCCCTAATCAGTAAACTGGTAAAACAAAAAGCTCCAAACGCTCTTGAGCAGACTAAAAGGTAACTTCTAAGGGGAGGAACCCTCAGCAGGGGATGTTTGAGCACCTCAGTAATCCTGGAGAGGTGTCTCCCAATTGTTTTCAATCCAAGCCTAATATGTGAAGAGCCATATACATCAAAGCCTCGTGCCACAGCTAAGGAGTGACAGACTTTTAAAAGTAAGCTCCACTGTTTGCTCAGGGTGACCCTAAACAATGAAGCGTGCCTCATCCACTACCCCTGTCCCATCCTCGCTCTCACAAAGCCCTCGTT
This sequence comes from Parotocinclus maculicauda, assembly GCA_034780255.1. Lineage (NCBI taxonomy): Eukaryota > Metazoa > Chordata > Actinopteri > Siluriformes > Loricariidae > Parotocinclus > Parotocinclus maculicauda. The sequence continues at coordinate 13,643 of JAUZSU010100220.1, forward strand.
TTGTCCTCTCCCTGTTACGGATGATGTCAGTATTTTATCAAGCCACATTGTAAGTAGGAGTAGGGGAAAATGTGACGTCACACAGATCCAGCTCAGGGGGAGGGAATGAAGCTTCTGTAATTGCCCCCTTATTGCAGGTGCTTCATCTACTTAGTGTCACTCCTTCATCTAAATTTCCACATATCCCCCTTTATGATGATCATTTCTATACACAGACATGGATAAGGGTTGCATGGAAGATATGAATCACACAGTGTGCGCTCACATGTGTGTAATCGAATTTTGAAAGTCTTGTGTAACCTATTTATATCCCACAGCTCGTTTGATTTGCTTAGTCACCGTCCACCGACTCATCTGGCTGGTTGCAAGAAATGGGAAGACCCCTGTCCTCATTTCAGGTTTAGGAATGTTGCTACCATGTCTCCATGGGGGGGATTGGGGGGGTAGTCTCATTGCGTTTGTTGTTCTTTAGGGGAAAAAGGGTCAGCAGACAGTTTAGGTGAAGTGGTGGTGATTGCTCAACCTGTAGTGTCTGTCCTGAACAATAAGAGTACTATGGGCTGCTCAGGGTACTGCTCTGGGGCCACTTTTAATATGCCATTGTCTGGTTGTTCATGCGTTTGGAAAAAAACTTGATTCAAACCCAGGCAGTGGGATTTGATGGACTACATTACGCTTACAGTTTATTATATTAATACAGGTACAATAGACTGGTGAACCTCAAAGTAACTTGCTAAGTGGGATACTAACTCTAGAACAAGTCAAAGGCATCACTGTAGTGTCTAATCATTTCCATAGTTGATTTTAACCTCTTGTAGTGGCTTTATTAGCATGCTGTATTTTCTACAAGACCTGTACTAAATGTCCTGTAATCTATGGTCACTGCTGTGGTTGTAATTATTAACCAGCACCATTGTGGACTAACATGCCACATCAACCTAGCTCTGCATCTTCAGAGCTTAAGGGTCTTTGCTTTAAGTCACACTTTCCACTGTCTTTCTTCCCAGGACCAGACCCGGTCTCCTGCAATCTTAATGCTAATGAATGTCTTTTTGTCTAACCATGGCTTTCTTTTATGCTCTTCCAAGTGTGCACTTCTGTTGATTCCAAAATGAACAATTGATTGAGATGACCTCATTCAGATGGGGGGGTGGTGGTTATATGCTACCTTGTGAGAGTATGAGGTAAATCTCTCCTTCCTACCACCCTCTGTTAATGTAATTCTGCATGGTCTTTTAAACCCCTCACCCAACTCGCATATTTCAACCCCCCACCTCTCGGACTCGCGTGAGCCATGAAGTCACGGCAAGAGCAGCAGCTGCTTTCCTACCATTACTTCATCTGAACTTTACATTCTACACATCATCATGAGTAGAAATGGATATGTGGCTGAAATAAGTGTTTTACTGAATGTGTCAGAGACTACTGTGTGAAAGCACTGGACTGGACTGGACTTGAATGAAGCATTGAACTGCAACGGGGTTCTGTCCAGCTTCTGCTCAGCATTCATATTTACAGCATTTTAGGAAATAAACAACTTACCATTGTACTGAGCGGTTATTGGCCTTTCTCCAGAACCCGAATTTAAAAGTTAAGTTTGGTTTTCGGTGCCCTGACAACTGAGCCACCACTGCAACCTTCTTCTTATAATATTTCTCATCATATGTTTAAATTTGACTGGAAAGTTCAAAGTTTTTGGCTGTATAGGACCTTATTGTGCTGTGGTTGTTGGAAGTAGATCTTCTCCAAACCTCCAGCAATGACTTGCTTTCGAAGACTTCAAATCTTGATTGAGACTTGCACACGAAACACGTACTTGATTTGGTGACAGGTCATGGAGTTGGCTTCCATGTAGCCATGTTTGCCTGTCTGAGCTGTGTGATGCTTCTTCTAATTTAATTTTCCACCATTCAGACCACCGAGGAAGACCGCCTCAGGGAAGAGATCGCTAGCTAGTTTGGTGTGTCCTCGCAAGCTCAGTTGTTGTAGCCTTAATTTATGGTTTTGTGTATGAACCAGACTTTGTTAAATTCGGGGTAGTTCTTGATGTTCTCTGAAGACTGCTTTGTCAAGTCCTGGCGGATGTTCACTAGGTGATGTCAAATATTTGCCCTATAGGAAGGAAATACCGGATAGTTTAGGATAAACATTTTGGGATTCAGAACTACTTAATATCCAGTGGTTTAAGTGATAGAGGAAAAGCCATTAATTTTGTGGAGGAGTAGCGCATTCCAGTCTGTCTGCGCAGCATGTAGATAAGGAAAGAGCTCTTTGGCAGGAATGGGTCAGAGATCAGGGTGTGAACGTTGGCTGTGTTCTTGATCGGGGGAGAATTTGTATAATGGAAATATTATTCATTTCTATTATTCATTTAGATTTGGCAGGAGTGAAAAACGTGTATTGTATATTGGGTTTGTTCTCTACATTGTAAAGACAAGAGCTTCATTCTGAGAAGTGGATTTCAAAAAATGCCCATTTGGTATTTGAACAATCGTGAATGAGAAACTTGTTTTACGTTTAAGAATTTACTACCACGCTTTACTTCTCTGGATTTTGATTCCCTATGTGTTTGTAACACAGAGTACTTTGTAATCTCGTACCTCAGAAGAATAAAAAATTTTGAAGGATTTCCTAAAACGCTTCATACCAATGTAGTGCTGAAACACAAGTACTCAACTTGACTTGCATAGTTCTACCTAAAAAACGATAGAGGCTGCTAATTTTCCTATTTTCTAAGAACTACAACAGTACATTTAAATCAATTTAACAAAATCAACTAAATTAATACTTATTATTGAAAATGCAATTGCATAACGTACACTACGTCCATTTTGAAAAAAACTGTAACTAACTTGATTTAAGTAGTTAGTATGTTCCTAGTATTAATGTAACTTTTGTGATAAGTATCATGGTACAGTGGATGGCATCCCTAGTTCAATTCTAAGCAGAAATGTATATAATGTTTTATTCCAAGGTTTTGCATTATTTACATGAAACAAAAGTTTTTACCTGTAATTCTAATACTAAGTAGTATAGTAGTAGTATGATCATATGATTATTAACGTACACTGTGTTTGGCTAAAATTATTATAGGGTATTAGTTTTATAATAATATTTTTTGTATTATGTTTGTGGTATAATACTGAGGAAATTTAGGTAAATTATTTTTCGACTGGTGCTGCTTGTTCATTGCGGATGCAGAGGTGGACTACACTGCTCACAAAAATGAGGGGATATTCAATTATGGGATACTTCATTTTAAAATATTCCCTCATTTTTGTGAGCAGTATACTTGAAACTTGTTTGTAATTGTGTAGAATAAGAACACTTTTCGAAAACACTCACAAAACTGGCATTGTTAAAATTACGTCATTTTAAAGTTGTTCATGAATTAGTAAGATTAATCTTTATGAGGAAAAGCACCCCTGGTTCTTTTTATTCTTTTTTTATTTAATTTGTGAGAAGCCACATCGTGCATGCTTTGATCTTTTGGCAAAAGTCTCTCCCTTGTATTCTAAGAGTGAAAACTGCTAAACCACAGCTCCAGCGGTCCTGGTTCAATCCCAACATCGGACTCGGCTTGTGTGGATTTTGCATGTCCTCCGTGTGTCCGTGTGGGTTTACTCCAGGTGCTCGAGCTTCCTCCTACAGTCCAAAGATATGCATTAGGTTAGTTGATTGTGCTAAATTTGCATTGTGTGTGTATATGACTAATTTCAGGTTAACCATGTGCTTGTCATGAAGTGGCCTGTCTAACTGGGTCGAAGTTAAATAAAGTTAATTCTATTTCCCTAACTGAAGTGGTTTTATTTCTTTTTTACTATTATTGGCTGTACTGATGGTTCCATTTGGGTGTATGTTTTTGGCTGCCATGCTCTTTTTCACAAGGTTCTTTTTCCATAAGTGTTGTACAATGGAGTCCTTTGTGCAGTAGGAGAAGTACTTACCTGCATTTGGAAGCTAAACTTTTCCATATGGCTTGGTCCTTTATTGTCCCTCAGCATATTGCATCTCTTATTTTGTTGGCAGTCTGTGTTACTGGTTTTTTAAGACATTGTCCATGACTGAAGCCATATAGAAGGTTGTCTTTATTTACTGACTGTGACGTGATGGACCTTTATAAAAGCCACTGTGCTTCATAGTGGTCATGATATCTTTCGAAAGAGGTGCATGTGCACCTCAGAATAAAGTCCCGGGTGGCACTCGTAGTTAGATTTTTATTTTAGACATGTACTGTTCTGTCCTTTTGGACTAGATTAGAGGCTTTGACTGAGTCAATTATAAAAATCACTTTGTTTTTTTACCAGTTTACTGCCATCAGCAAAGTTAAAATGTTTGAATAATAGGTCACAAAGGTAAGAGATTTCCCCTTAAGATTTGTTTTCCTATGTTCTCAAGTGGTAAAACTGAGTTTCCTACTGAGCAGCAACTCTCCAGAGGTGTGAAGTTGCAACTGCTTTGTGCTATTTCCTGTCTGGTGGTGCGATTTGTTGATTTTAAAGCTGAGACTTGAAAGGAAAATATTGCTCTGTATTGTGGAAGAATCGGTCAGGTGCTGTAGATTGTTTTGGGAAAGAAGCCATTGTTGTTTCCATTTAATATGTATAGTTTGTTCAAATTAGTTAATTGTTCCACATATGAACTACGCCAAGTAAGAACATTTTGAGCATCCCATGGAACTGTATGTGCCATAGTTGCATCCACTGTAAAGTGTGTCACGGGGTGGCACAGTGGTTAGCGCAGTCACCTTGGTGGTCTAGAGATCCCTGATCTGTAGTAAAGTGTGTGTGTGTGTGTGTGTGTGTGTGTGTGTGTGTGTGTGTGTGTGTGTGTATTTTTTTTAATTCCTAAGACATGCGTCAGGTTGGTTGCTCTAAATTGGCCCTGTATGTATATGTTGGATCGTCTGGATGCAAACGGCAGAGGGGTTGGTTATTGGGCTAGCAACCTGTCCCCATAAAATATTTTACTGCTAACAAGAATACTTACTTCCTGATATACCAAAGTAGCATGGGAAGAATTCCAAAAACCTAAACTGCCCTCTACAAAGGTACCCAAAGGTCACTTATAAGTTGCATCTCTTTAGAATAACCACTGCCTTATTAATGCAAATTTAGCTTTTTGAAGACCTGTTTTAATTTGACCAGGTCATATAATTAATCAGACATTAACCTAGAGCAGTAACAGAGCTTCTGTCTGCTAGACTTTGGATCTGTGAGACATCATATTCACCTGCTAGGTCACCATCCTGACCCCTGGTTTGTTTATCAATAAACAAATTAACATACATTTATCTGTCACCAAATGCATAATAAAAGTTGAACACAATAAGGCATTGCTTTTGGTGCAATGTTCTGGGAAGAGATGATACAAGAGTTAAACTAAAGTATAAAAGAATTGTAGATTAATGCTATTAATGTATAGTTCAAAAAAAGGAGCAAGCAAGGCAACAATGCTTTTTGAACAATGCGGTCACTCAGTGTTCACGCTATTAGCCAGAGATGGCAGCTCAGTGTTAGCTTTGTGTTACTCATTTTCCAACCTTATTTTTGGTTGGTGGACCTATTTTCAATTTAGAAGTGACGCTGAGGTCTGTAGGACGTCAGCAGCACTGCTGTGTCTGATCCTGCCATAGCAGCACAACACACAATAACACACCACCAACAAGTCAGTGTTGAGAATGTTCCACCACCCAAATAGTACCTGATCTGTGCTGGTCCTGACCATTACAAATGTAGAGGATGTGTGTAAATGTTTTTGATTTGTTCATTTGTTTGATTTCTGTTTTCATTTTTATAGCTCTCATTCTTTAGTTACTGCTTTGGGTTACACACGGTGCGATATAAAGGATTTATTCAGTTATAAAAGCACTGTTGTTGAACAGGTACTCGATAGTGGCCGATACAGAGAGTTCATCTGGAAGAGAAAAACTGGGATTGAGTATCTGTGTACCTTGGTATTAGCTCATGTGATTTAAGGCTGCTTTAGAAGAGATTTTTTTAATAGTGTTAACGATGTGCAGAGGTATTTACTAATTGGACGAAAAGTTCCCTTTTATGGTTTCAGCCAAACAATCCAACTTTGAATAACTACTGTCCACCTGACATGACTACAGTTAAATCGTAAATCACGCTGCTAAGTTGGACAGGTCCTTTGAGAGGAAATGCTTTTGTGGTTACATTAAATTCTGACCGTGTTAAGTGGTTAGGGGAGTTTATCAGATCAGCTGAAATGGGTGTGAGTTTCAGTTCAGCTATTTGACAGGTAGTTTAGATTACATCTTGCCTTTATAACTGTTCATCTTGGGAATGCTATTTCAGAAAAGACAGGAACTGCTTATGAGAAGATGGACTATTTTTCTATGTGGTTTCAGAAATCTTTTTGTCATCATGCAACATAATTTGCTCTCGTTCTGCACTGCTCCATGACCGTATCGTTTCATTCATTTATAGACAGCTGTTGGAGTGAGTTGTCTTTGTCCGGTGCCAGTTTTCTTGCTAGTATCTGCTTTGCTCATCAATTTTTGGTCCGTGATTTCCAGACAGCGTATGTGGTTCAGTTCTAACGAGCGGATAGACCATCCAGACAGCTGAAACAGCATAATTCAGATTATTAGCTGATATGAATGTAATTGCATGGCTGGTATATGCATAAAGAGAACTGGGTATTACTTGCAATGTTGTGTGCCTTTGTGGTTCGGAGTATGGCTTTTGTTTGTATAACCACCCTGAAGTGATGCTGTTCTGAATTTGGTTTATTGGTGTTGATATGAATGTGATGGTGTGAAGAACTGCTCATCTCTTCTGTCTTTAAAGTTCATAAAACAGAACCACTGATGAGACATTCCTTTATTTCAGACCCCATAATTAGGAACAGATACTTCAGTTTCCGTACGGTGCTTTCATTTTGTTCCAGAGAGTGTAAATTTATGAGGTCAGTCAGTTCAGGATTTAGAAACGAGTGTAGAGATGTTTACTGTTGTCTTTGGCTAGGTGCCTGGCTTGCTGGTATGAGCTCACTGGTACCCCTGGTGTTTACGAGAGTACTTTTTCTGACGTAGTATCAGTTGTCTAATGAATAGTAGAGAATATTACCTAAGGAGTAAATTATCATCATATTCCTGTTGTCATGAAAAGCCTGACTGGTTTAGATAGGAGCCTAAATGACTTCCGGTTAAAAATGAATTTGACCCAAATCAAATTGCCAGATATTCTATTCCACAGTGCTTCTTTGTGTCTTTAATACTCACATTTGTGTGATTGTGTTGTTTACACTGATCACAAAAATTAGGGGATATTTAAAAATGAATATGAAGAGGATCCCACAAGGACTGCTGGGCAGTCTGAATCTGTATATGCCCCATTGCTGTCAGTGTGTTTTTGCCTTGGGCAAAAGTCTTGGGTGACCAAACACCCTACTGAACAGTCAATGTGGGGCACTCTCGTTCAGTTTGACATGCTTTTGTTCACCCCATGAATATATCACTTGCCACTCAATTTTGATAAATGATTTTGCAGGTCATTTGCATATTCGAACAACTTTCTTTGACTTTTCGTTTGTTTTTATGCTTATCTTGTTTAAGGAAATAAAATCAAATGCTGCTTTTTTTTTAATCACTTCATATTCATTTTGAAATATTTTGTAAGCGTTTGTGTATTTTCTGTTGTATGGTGGAATTTGTGGAATTCATAAAGTGATTGTGATGCAATTTGTAGGCTGTTTTGTCTACTTTTTTTCAAACCTTTTATAATCATTGTTCACACTGCACCAGAAAGATCAATATGGGTCTTCATTTTAATCACTCTACCTCTTAAAAGCATCCCCAATTTACCCTGCCCAATTCCCCAGTCTCATGACATTCCCCCTTCGCGTGCTTGACCTCTTCATGGAGTGCCTCCAGACCACTCTTCGCACTTTTCTGGACGACGCTCACTGCTTTCTTGGGCTGCTGTTGTAGATTACTTTCCTTCTGTCTGTAGTTTCCTCAGACATGGCCAGTTATGTCTGCACTGTGATGGACCGGACCTCTCATTATGTGCACAAGTTGTTTAATATTTGTAATTGTGTTCATAATTGTAGAATAATGTGATATTTCATGAACCTGGACTGTTATTATAAGTGAATACAACATGCTTGGATTGAACAATAAATTACCGTTGATAAGAAACAACCCACAATAGCTTGGATTGGTAACTAAAGTTTAAAAGTTGTTTGGTTGAGTCGTTTGGAAACTGTTACTCGATGTTGGATACATGCTGAATTATACTACCTTAGACAAATACAGTCACCGCTGCTGTTTTATGTAGAAATATTCTGATTCAATAAAGAGCTTTTGTTATTTTGTTTGCCAGAGATGTTTTGTATTGGAAAGGATTTTAAATCTTTGCATGCCATCTTGAGCCAAAAGTGTGTAATATTTTTTTTTTCAGCTGTTGCCGGTGCCTGGTAGCACTTGTACCTTGTGATGGGTCCAAATGACCAATTTGAGTCTCCTGCTGCCTGAATTGCTGGACTGAGATTTACCTTTTCATTCAACATTTCAGTAATTGACAGAATTGTATTTCAAGACTGACATCGTAGCTACATACTTACAGGATATTACTTGTCCTTTTTGATTTTTATCCTATGCTTCATATTGATTTCACCTGAAGCAACGAGAGCATTCACATGCACTTAATAATCCGGTTACTGCAGAAAATAAGATCTTGCCAGTAAAAGAGTTTACATGCTCTTGCGTAATCGGATAATGGGAAACCTTCGGGTTTACATGACCAAAGCAATAATTTAATTTATACTTTGCAACCAGTCAATAATCTCTCATTGATTGAATTTGGGTAACTGGTATACATGCTTTTATCTTTCAGATTACTGGGGTAAAATCCAGCTCTCTTTATTGGATTACTTAATTTGATTACTATACTGTATATAAAACCACGTGAATAATGAGATCGGTGCAGTAATCCAATCATTATCAGATTATTAAGTGCCTGTAAACACAGTCGTTGTCTAGTTCTAGTTAGATGGTGTCTTGGCTATGCTACCATGAGGAAATGCTACCCAGAAAATGTCTCTATAAGACACTCTGTTTAAGGTCATATTCTAAATGTAAGAATACGATGAGTTACTAATCTATGATCAGTCATGAACTGTAGCATTATATGAACATTTCACAAGTGTTTTGAGTTGGTGTACGGTGAACTCTGCTTCTGTTTCACATCTGGATTGAAAACTTGGGGTTTGTCTGGGGGTCTCGTTAATAATGAGCAGAAAGATGGTTGCCACTTGTTTTCCCCCCTTCCATCTTAGTCATTATCAGCAACTTTCTACCCAATAATTCACCACACATTTTTATTATAGTAATTTGGAATGATTACAAAAGCCACAGATGTTTATTTTTTTTATTTTTTATAATGCACAGTGCTTAAGCACGAATCACTGTCAAGCCACTCACTGGGTTTGCTTAATTAATGGTGCAATGCTCAAGATGTTGTGGGAAGACCTAGCATTCTCATGTGTGGTGTTGAGGTGTTGATAATCCACAAATATGCTAATTGTGTTTAGCAGACAGCCAGAGGAATGCTCATGCTAACAACTGTCTGTTGTTTTGAGAGGAATGCTCATGCTAATAACTCTCAGTTGTGTTTAAGCAAACTGCTTAAGCTAATGACGCTCATTTGTATTTTGAGAGGAATGCTCATGCTAACAACCTCTCATTTTTGTTTCGAAAGGAATGCTCATGCTAACAACTCTCGTTTGTGTTTTGAAAGGAATGCTCATGCTAACAACTCTCGTTTGTGTTTTGAAAGGAATGCTCATGCTAACAACTCTCATTTGTATTTTGAAAGGAATGCTGTGACATTTCTATTTCAGTTGACCTTTTTATAAAGTAGCATTATGTACCATTCAAGTTAGCGCCACAAGCTCAGAGGCTGAGTTATTACAAATTTTTCTCATCATAAATGTAAGGTTTTAATAGTTTTTTATGATAAAAACATGTCTCCATCAAAGCAGTATGTAATAAAATCTACATCTACCTTCTCTGCCATGCCCATTTTTTTTTTTTCAAATACAGCATGAGTATAATATTCCTCCAGATCATCGTAATGGATGTTGTTTCTAAACTAAAAGCAATTTCACATTTACTGAAAACATTGGTTAATCATTCACAGTCCAACCTGGAAAAAGTTTCAGCTTCTCCAAGAGCCAGATATTCCCATGAATCCAATGAGATTGGAAATGTGGGTTGTGGAGGTGCCATGCCCAATAAAATGCAGTCTGCTCCTTTGAGGAAACCCATGCACCAATTAAAAAAGCCTGAGTTCAGGCCTTCGCCAAACCCTGCTAAGAAACTTCGGCAAAAATGGCAAACAGTATGCTCTGATTTGGCCACTGTGTTGGTCTTTGGTGTGAAGTCCAAAGTAAAGGTGTTGCTTGTTAGAGGTCTTATTGGTTGTGATCAGTGATGTCTTTGCAATATCTAATAGTTTTATACACATAGCATAAAACATGTATAATAGTTTTATATACAGTTTTTTCCCCTCCACTGTTGCACCCATGTGAGATTCAGCTAAGCCATCCGACTTTCAGTGTGCTCGTAGGGCTACTTCCTTTGCATGTGTTTAACTTGGTTAGTTGTGTTTCCAACAGATTTTGTCAGTGCGTATTAAATAAAACGAGTGGTAAGATGGTACTTGTCTTATGGACTTGTCCACCCTGTTGTTGGCTGTTATTGGTTAAAATGTGTGTAAATGTGAGCTGAACTAGCGTAAAGAGTTAGTTGAGTTTCTATGTTTTGTTAGGATTGTTTTTTTTGTTTGGACTTGATTTTTAAAAGGGAATTGATATTTTGTTAAGATGGTGAATTACAGAAGAAACGCCCAAATTCCTTCTCACCTTTGTAGGTCTGTTTAGCAGCTGCATGAAAGTTTGGGTGTAGGTTGGCCTTTCTCAGCATCATTTCCCAAACTAAAGTTTTTGACCAAAAGCAATCAAGCTCTTATCCCTGTGCTCACATTAACCAACGTTTAAGTCCTTGGTGAGGAGAAAAAGCAGTTTAGGCTAGACTGATCCTACCCTGATAAAGACCCATTACATGCTAATTGCTGCTTATTTGCAATTCTTTGAGATTACAATCAAAGCATTGTGTGTGTGTGTGTGTGTGTGTGTGTGTGTGTGTGTGTGTGTTTCTAAAACTAGATTGTGTGACACAGAAGACTCAACAGTTTTCAACAAGCTGATGAAAGGGTTTTTCCATTGATGCATTTCCTATGTTTTTTTTTTTAGGTTCCAGTGTTGGGAGTGCTTGTAGTGTGTTTGTTGGCTCATTCTACTTGCAGTTATCAATGCATATGTAAGATGACTGCAGTGTGTTTAGTGTGTTCATTTGTGTTTGTGCATGTCCTTAGTATTTATATGGGGCATTGCATACGTTTAGAGCAGAGGTATTAAAGCGCAGCCGTGTCAGCAGCAGCTTGGCAAAATAAACTCTAGCTTGTCCCAAGTTGCATGCTGATGCACTATTGTAAGCAAGTTTTTTTTGCCGTTTTAATTTGGTTTGAACAATCGTGTCATGTACAAATCCACAGATCTAGTTCTTTAAGGTTAATTAAATGGAAATTGCTTTCATGTGTGATGCGAGATACAGCTAATGAAAATAAATGAAAAACTTTTTTTAAGTGAATCCCTGCTTTTAGGGGTGTCATACAAGGTTGTATCAGTTGCAAGTCATTGCCATGACTAATGAAAAGAATACCTGATGTTTCCAGAGCGACGTACAACTGATATAATTTAACAACTCAAGCAAATTTGAATTAAGAGCCTTGCTCAGAGTTTTCTCCAGGAATTATGGACCTTCTGGTCAGTCATCCAGAACCTTAATGTTGCCCCTGAATGCAAAACTCTTTTGTAAATAGTATATTTTTGATTTCTTGGATCGGATTAAGGCCTAGAAAACAGAGCTGATTTTTGTCTCAGTAATCATATTTCTCAGTGCATGTATATCTTTACACAGATTTCACTCTGTTTTTGCACATACAAACATATGTAACCCGAATAGTGTATAGAGCTCTCTCATAGGTGGCTAGCAGACTCAAATACGGTTGCCAGGCCCTTCTATTATGAGAGAGACTTCTGTTTGGACTTGTTTACGTTGACCTGGTTGCTTGGTCCTCTTGCAGTATCTGGCAACCCTGAAATTAAATGAAGCTCCCACAAAATGACGTCCAAACACTTTTGAACAATCGCATTATTTAATAATTCAAGAGTTTTACATCAAATCCTTCTGTGAGTTTGAGTGGTTGCAAAATGGGAAATCCGATTATTGCCTTTCCTATTATCTGATTACCGTAGTGCTTGTAAACGATCAGGTTTTGAAAAAAAATCTGATTTTCTACAGTTATCCGATTATTAAGTGCATGTAAATACACTCATCATGGCATATAGTGTGACAAGTAACAATCCAGTCTTCTCTTCGGTTCTGTTTTTCACCACATGTGGTATTGTTTACTTTTAAGACCTTTATCGTATCAGACATGTTGAACACAGCTGTGTTACCACCACCTCATGAAACCTTGGATTTGCCTGTATGAAACAGATTAGCTGCAAAACTAGGCATGTCTCACTTTTGCAAGCTCTACATCAATGGTGCATCTGTGTATGACCTTAGTTCTTGTCATACACTGCTCACAAAACTTAGGGGATGTTTCATTAGGGCAGTTTTCATTTTAAATTTTGTGAGCAGTATAGTTTGGGAGTATAGATATTGTTCTTGTAGTTGTTCAGCCTGGCCTGATGGCCACATTTACATTTTGCCCTTATCTAGAGTGATGTAGAAGTTTAGCATTGCTTTTAGTTGGCATATAATTACGCTAGGACGAATAGCCTACAGCCCGAGAACTTGGTTGTAGGAAGCTCCCAAGGCGAGACTGACAGCTGGTGCATGCCAATCCTACAGCTGTTAACATAGGAAGGAAACACAGCAACTTAATATGTTCTAGTGTATGCTAATGTATTCAGGTGGGTGATGTGATCGATTATGCGTGTCCCGGTGTGTAGTTTAGTATTGTATAATTTTTACGATGAATCACGTTATTATTTTTCAATGTTACTATGGGAATCCGATAATACACATACACACGTTTAGCAGAAACAGAGTTTTTTTGTGATACCCTGCTGACAACTGAACAGCAACCCTTATGGACTAACTGTGGTTTTTATTTTTTTAATATTATTCTTTTTTCTTTCAATACTTTATTCGATGAGTTCCATTAGATGGGCAATATGTTATTATAAATTAAGCTTTACGTTAACTCTAGTAAAAGTTGTTTTAAGTACGTTTATGGTTGTGCATGCCAAGATATATTAATCTCCTTTGTTTATGATACATTCAACATACAATGGGTTTGCCGGAAGGTATACTTATGGTAAATGGGTAAATAAAACTTGGCAAGGTGGAAAGTATTTCGCCCCAGTACCAAAAACTGTGCTCTGGACATTTTTAACAATTTTTTATTTTTTTTCTTCTGGGAATGACATTACTCCTCAGGCTAGGCGTAACTGTTCCTTAGGGATGTTAAAACACATGGAAAATACTGGGACGCCCTCTTCAAGCCGGAAGGATGAGTGTATTTGTTTTCAGAAAGCAAAAGCCCACTCTGGACCTTGTTCTCGACAAGTAATTTATGTCTATGGTAGGAGGCCATTCCCTGTAGTGGCCTAAAAACCCAGTAACCCCTGGGAAACTTTTATGTCCTCTGTTATCCCTTCATCTTTTGCAAGTATTTGCCTGTCTTTCTGTATTTCCTGTTGGCAATTTGAGGAGTCTGAGCATTGCTTTTCATATGTTCACATAGTTTACAGTGCTAATTAAGGCATCCAGGAGCTTAGTTGTTGAAGCTCTGGACTGCTACCCTTAACCTTCAACTGCTTAATTTTTCTATAAATAAGCAGTTGCTCTGAATAAGCCAGTGTTGTAAATGTATGTTAAATTAATGTACTGGTTTTAATCTCAGAAATGTAAAAACTTTCAAACTTTCTTTATTTCTGCCTTAAAATGACCGAAAACAGCACATTTTCGCTAAAAGTATGGATAAAGAGATTTAATTGTTCCAAATAACACTCAATTATACCTGGACTGTGGTGGCCTAGTGGTTAAGGTACCGGGCTATGGACCACAAGGTCCAGGTTTCAAATCCCACCTCTGTCACAGATCTCTGAGCAAGGCCCTTAACCCACAATTGCTTGGATTGTAAGACTGTATTAATTGTAAGTCGCTCTGGATAAGGGCGTCTGCTAAATTACATAAATGTAAATGTAATTTATGTACTGAGGAAAATTATACAGGTTTACATGTATGCGAGTGTCTGCATTATGTGAACCTCTATAATTAGCAGGTAAAAGGCCTCTCCTGTATTGGCTAATGTGAATGTTCATGAGTCCTACATCAAGAGAAAACTGAACTACATTGCTATGCTTGGCACGGTTGCAACAGAAAGCGACTGCTCTTCAAAAGTTCCTTAGCTGTTTGTCTGTGGTTTGCTAAAGATCAAGAGGACAAGTCAGAATGCTACAGGAAAAATGTTTTGTGGTCGGATAAGAATAAAGTAAAGTTTCTGGCACTTATGTCTGAAGAAAGGACAGTGGCCCTAAACACACAAGTCTTTCTACAACAGCATGGTTAAGAGGACTGAAGTTAATGCTTTAGAATGGCAAAGTCCTGAAATTAATCCAGTAGAAATGTGGAACGACCTAAAGTGAACAGTTTGCTTGAGGAAGCCCACCCGATAGAACACAATAGAGTTGAAACACTTTTGTAATAAAAGGAGTGGGCTAGAATTCAGATATTGGAAACATTTAGTTGTAGTTACTGCTGAACAAGTGGATCACACCAGATACTGAAAGAGGTTCACTTACATTTGCCACTCGCAAATGTGTAATACTGGGTTGATTTATTTATAATTTAGAAGTCTCATTTTGTTTAATTGGGTTCGTTTTTTAAGTAGAATTTTGGACTTTTTGTGAGTTCAGAAACATTCAAGGACCACATTAAACTTTGTTCCATTCTTCCAATAATTACAAATAGAGAAATGGCCTAGCTAAGTTTTGTTTACCGTGCACTTACCCTAAAGGTGGATAAAACTGGCTCCAGTCACTAGACACTATCTCTAATAGATCTAAAGTGGACATGACTCTACTAAGGCCTGCTGGCTAGAGGACTTGCTGAATGTAAGCTTTGTGAGGTAACTTTCTGTCACGCATCACTGAGACAAGCCCATGGGGCAGGAAAGGGTGTTCTCTTCCTGTAGGTTTACCCCATCCCCCAACTGAATCCCTCAACGCTCCTGACCCTTCCATGTCTAAATGGACTGGCCTTAATGGTATGAAAGACGATAGGAAGTTAGCAGGCAACAAGGACATGTCTTTGCTGTACCCACTCTTGCTCCTGTGTGGCAAATGAAGATTCATCAGATGAGAAACATGTTTTGGACTTTCTGCCCTTTTATAGTGAATTCTACTCTGTCAAATTTCAAGTGCAGGTCAACAGACACGGTCTTAAAACCATATGGCTATGATTAACCATCCCTTATGATTTGCAGCAGTTCACATTCATCAGTGTCTCTTTAAATCCTATTTATTGATCTATTTCTCTTTACATTTAAAGAAAAACATATAGATAAGAGTAGCAACCTACTGCTTGTGATATAGGTGTGTGGATTAGTCTCAAACCATCACTAGATATGTTGTTTTAACAATGGTATAATTACCATATGCAACACATTGTCGATTACTAGACCCAAACATTTCCAACTTGGATCCTTAATGCTCTTTCCCACTGAGTATCTTAGCCTTCACCCTGTTTTCAAAGTAGTTTCTTGACCCTACCCTTCTTCAGACTGTTGAACGGCCTCCCGATAAAGAGACCTAATACTGCTATTGCTCAAGTGTAACATGAAGTCACACTAAATATACTGAACACAAAGATAAATGAAGCTGTGTACATGCCACTGTAGCCTATAAAGACAGTTTTTGTTTTCACTTTTTTAATGCTGCATACTGGGGGTAACAATGACACAATGTGTCACTGGATTCTATTTACACACTCCATTGAATGCAATTGCATTTTTTAACACCAGAGGGAGTCATGCTCCCATACCTTTTTAAAACCTCTAACTTATTTTAATTGCAGCAGTCTGCAATTGATTTATTTAATTTATATTTAAGTAAAAAATGCAATTTTGACTTATATTTCAGAAATAAAAAAGGAATGTTTTCACAAGTTGGAGCATTACAGAGAATTTTGTTTAAAATCCTAAACCTCTGTAGTCATTTCTTTAAATTGTTTCTTAAAATTTTTGTGTAAAATGTTTTTTTTTACTTGTTTAAGAAAATGTGCATTTTTGCATTGCTTACACTTCAGAAATAAAAAGAAATCTGACCGTCTACTTGGTATCGTGAATCGAATCATGCGAGTGTACACTCCTACTTAGTAAAACGATTGACCATTTTCTGGTTTTATGCAAATAAAGAGACAGATTAACAATGATAGATGGACATTATATGGTTTCTACAACAGCAGTGTATCTAATTTTATGGTGGCCTAACACTTTTGCACAGTAACAGCTGGAACTTGATTAGAAATCGTGTGTGTGTGCTTAACACCACATTTGAAGCACCGGATTTAAATGGCTCCGCTCTAGCAGAATCCGATCATGTTTTCCCATTAATTTCTAGTTTGTATGAGTGTGGAGCTTTGGCGAGAGAAGCCCTTGTGCACTGCCAACAAACTAACAAGCAGTGGTTACAGTGCTGTGAACTACATTAGCACAAATCCATTTAGCAAATTCTTTCTTTTCTGTAGTTTTCATCACTGAATGAAAGGGGGGAAACAACAACACCACAATGACTTCATTATTCTTCCTTTTCTTTGAAAGTACTGAAGATTATTTGATTTGGCTTCGACTGTGTTTTTTAGGGGCGCGAGTATCATTGTTGGAGCACCCAAGGCTAACACCAGTCAACCGTTCATCAAAGAAGGAGGCTCTGTTTTCTACTGCCCTTGGAGCCGTGGCCAGTCACACTGCAACAGCGTAGAGTTCGACCGACTAGGTGAGTGTCATTGACCCTTGTTTTAAATCAGCCCTTCATCAACAGTGCACAGATCACTCTAGTTGTCCGGAAGCACATTAATAAAGAATGTGCCCTCATTAGTAATTGTTTGTGTGGACATCACTTCACGTGGGTTTGTATTCAGGCTTCAATTTTCACATCCCCTGACAAACAATACCCATGTTGACAGACATCCGGTCCTTACCCTAAGTGGTCTAGCCATGTGCTTCCTTAAAGGATCGTTCAGATCATTCTCACCCCTCTCTCTGTTAGAGGCATTCAGTGTAAGAGACTGATGGTGAGAAGATTTTAAGGAAGTGGAGGTGGATGAGTGCTCAAGCAGAGTTCCTGCTGTAAATGCCTACCCCGCAAAAACAGTAAGCTCTAGGTGTCTACCTGCCCCCGCAATGTGATAGTTTGCTTTCTGATAAATGCGTAAAATTTTTGCCTTAAGAAAAAACATGCATGGTAAGTGTTAGGGACATACCTGCTCCCCGCGCTTGCCCTGCCGGCCGCCATTACGGATCGCCGGTAGGGCTGCGCGTTTTATCAGCTGTCTCATCATGGCCCGATTCGGAACACCTGAATCATCTCCTATTTAGGCTTGGTGTTGTCAGGTGGTCCGTGTCGGGTCATCGCATATCGCTCTCTATTCCAACGACTTAACATCTGCGTTTGGTGGGGACGTGTTCCAATGGCGCCCGTTCACCCTACCGAGCGCCTTAAGAGACAGCTGGTAAAATCCAAGAGCTTTTAGTGCTGGAGGATTGGTACGGGCGAAATCCCCGAGGTATTTATTTATTAGGGACATCTTTGAGGGTTTTTTCGTTCCGTACCCGCGCGCTTCTCGCTCGGTTCGCGTTTTATCCGCGTTCAGTCCTCGCAGCCTATCTAGCCTCACTCGAAACGGGAGTAGTCTCTTATTGAGATACTCCCGTTCCTTCTTCGTTTGTTTTTGGAGCTCAGGCTCGCCCTCTTGCGCTTGGGAGGGTCCCGCGATCTCTTCGCGCTGGCTCTCCCCGCGTATTTAGTTTGTTTTTGCGCATTTGCATTAAATGCTTATAATGCTTGGTGCACACTCGCGCTAAAATGGCG
>JAUZSU010100221.1:0-19869 GCA_034780255.1 Parotocinclus maculicauda
AGTTAACCCAATGCATGTCTTTACAATGTGGGAGGAAACTGTAGTACCCAGAGAAAACCCATGCAGAAATTGGGATGCAATATGCAAACTCCATACAGGTGAAGTCCAAGATTGGGATTGAATCCAGGGATTCCTCCAGGATAGAGGCAGCCTAACAGGGTAACAAGGTAGTGTCTAACAGAGTTTTTCCTTGTAAAACATATCATTTAACTCTAATATTGTAATCACTTATATTTATATAATCATTACATTCACATAAATAAAGTTTCATTTAATTCCAACATCTTCTTTTGACCCGAAGAGCAGAGATTTAAAAAAATGCACATTAGGCTGCAAAAAGCAAAACCACCTCTAAAGTGTTTAAACTCCACCAATCCACAGTCAAAACAATAGTGTACCTACTGAGGAATTTCAAGACCATTGTTACTCTGTCGACCAACAAAGATCACTTCAAGAGCAAAGTCATGTAATAGTCTGCAAGGTCAGAGGGAAACCTGATGTAACTAAAGACATCTGTGTCTGAACTGAATATTAAGAAAACGTGGGTCATGCTGCAAGACACGACGCTAAGCACACAAGTCGATCCACCAAAGAACCATTAAAGAAGAATAAATGTAATGTTTTGAAATGGCCAAGTCGAAGTTCTGACCTTAACCCACATTCACTACACCCACCTGTCTCTGCCTGGACTATTTCAATGTGCTTAGTAAAAGGAATTCTGTTGTCACAGGAGCTATTGGGTGTCCTGTCATTGGCAGACAGTCACCTTCGTTTGCAGTCGTGTCATGAACGAGAAACCTGGACTACTGACTGGAACCACATCGTCTTAAACACTGATTCCAGGTTTTGTTTGGGATCTGACAATGATCGGGTTCGAGTATGGTGAATCCATCAGTCTTGTCTTTGCTGTGGAATGACATGCTGCCCTAACCGATGGTGTAATGATCTGGGGAGCCATCCTATATGACAGTCGGTCACCCCTAGAAGTTATACGACTGACTCAGCGATATGTGCAGGACATCCTTCACTCACGTGCTACCTCTCATGGCAGGGCTTCCATCTGGCATTTTTCAGCAGGATAATGCTGGCTCCAGCACAAAAAGGGTTTCCCAGGAATGTCTCCAGCAGATTACAACAATTCCTTGGCCTGCTTGTTTACCAGATTTATCCCTGACCTTGCAGACTGTTACATGCCTTGCTCTTGGAGTGATCTTTTTGGTTGACAGTGGTATTGAAACTCCTCAGTTGGTTCACATCTGACTGTGGAATGGGTGGAGTTCAAACATTTTAGAGGTGGTTTTCCTTTCGTAACAGAAATGTTGTGAAAGAAGTTCATGTGAGGAAACCCACCAGCTGACACAGCCTCTCTGGAGACTCTGAATCATGTGATCTCAGAAAAAGAAGACCTGGGACAGCATCCAGGGCCTGGGAAGGAATCCAGATCCAATGAGGTGCTTCTTCTGCCTCACCAGGGGTTCCTTGAATCTAAGGCACTGGGTCTGTGGTAGTTCAAACAAACCATGTATTTTATTTGACCTCTGTCTGGTTAAGATTTTTTATTTAGTTATTTCTAATAATGTTATGAATACCTATACCGATGTTATAGCGGTGTAATTGCACCCTAAGATTAAAGGGAGTTTAATATTTATACTCATGAGACTTTTATAAACACGTCACAGTAATCACAGAGTTGCCTTTCACTGACTTTTAATTAGATTAAATTAAGATTCGTATTTATGCAGACGAGATTTTTACAAAATAGCCCTTTCATGATGCTATTATGCATATTTTCTTCAACCCTAAATTAGAGTATGGTTTTATTGTTGTCATATTTTATCAATGTGTTGATCTATAAAACCAGCCTTTAAGACAATCGAATGCAATTCTCGGCAGAAGGAGATTTATCAATGTTTATTCAATGTTTATATGGGTTTGTGTTACATGTCGTCATGCTGCTCCGTAAACTCCCCTTGTTTATGGCATGCACCTGGTTCTTGTTATTCAAGTTGGCAAAGCTGTACTTGCCATTTCCATAGTGTTTTTGGAGGTCTGATTCCCCTTTGGTTCTTATCTTATAGATTATGCTTAAGAAGCTCCAAAGGAAGATCTAGAAATATGATCATATTAAATGAAATGGAAGTAACTTCCTTGTGCACCTTACAGGTGAAACTCTGAGTTTATAGTATGCATGTTGTGTTACCATCATGACTTTTGGTTCTGAGAATTTTGAAGATCACAAAGCAGTAATTCAAAGAATTTTTTTGATTTAGTGTATTCTAGCAATAGCTTGACTGAAATCTGAAAGACTTAGGATAAAGAACAGATGGTCTGTGATCGTCAGAGCTGAAGTGGTTTACAGTGTGTGACGTTCTCCAAAATCTGGCCAGAGTAATCAGACCAGCTTCAGCATCATGTAAATACACAAGGATCGAGTTCATCCTTTGCCTGCTTACATCACACATGAGTTCCTAGTGAGATGGGCAATAAATATTCCCTGGGTGATTTACATTCAGTTTTGGCTCTCGGCCAGTGCTGTCCCAGTGACGTTTTCCCTCTTCTTGCGTGTAGCCAAACAAAAAGAGGTTGTGTTTGTGTTACACTCAAGGAATCTCATTCCCTTATTGCATGTCAAGAGATTTAATAAGTACTAGTCTATTCAAAGTTATTTATTCAGCTCTTTTAACAATAGACACTAAGTTGCAGGATAGATAATATGGAATATGGGGAGATTGTTGCATGTTGGATGGATTTTTGTTTTGTTGGTTTATTAATGTTTAATCAGCGCACTTGGCTGTGTTCACTTGGCACTTTAACATATCCAATTCACCTAACTGTGTGAGGAATTGGAGCACCCATAATAAACCCAAACTGATGTGGGGAGAATATATCACAGCACCAGGGATTGAACTTGGAACCTTCTTGCTGTGAGCGACGGTGATACTGACCAAACCACCACACCGCCCATAATGAATGGATAATGGATAAATATTAGAAATAGATGAAAGACACTGAGTCTGGATGATAGATGCTTATTGAGCACTCTGTGGATAATTGGCACTGTAGCAGTTTTAACAATAAAAATGTGTAGAATGTTGAGATGATCCCTAAAAGATGATAATATGGAATGGCTGGATGATGGATGGATTAAAGACACCGAGACTGGATAATTAAGGGATATTATAACATTTTCAATTGATTTTATGTAACTGGATGGGTGAATACATGACTTATAAATAGATAATATACACTAGGACTGGATAATTGATATATATTGTAGGCTGTAGCACTTTCAACAATTTAGCACTGTGTATATTGATGGATGAAAGGGTGGATGGATGGATGGATGGATGGATGGATGATGATGTATGAATGACGGCTGATGGATGGATGGATGGATGATGATGTATAAATGACGGCTGATGGATGGATGGATGGATGGATGGATGATGATGTATGAATGACGGCTGATGGATGGATGGGTGATGAATAGACTAGTACTAATTAAATCTCTTGACATGCAATAAGGGAATGAGATTCCTTAAGTGTAACACAAACAACACAGTATCTATTTACCGTGGATAGACACTTCAAAGTCTAGCCACAAGGGCAACCCCCCTGTCACTAAACCATATTTATTTAGACTGGAAAAATGTACCTGCAGGCAATTTACCTCCAGTCTTCATGTGATCTCTTTATTGATGCCAATTCTTACCTTTGCAGTGTAGCGTATCCTGTGGATCTGGACGGCACACTCGTGATGTGGTTTGTGTGGGTCGCAATGCGGACGAGCTTCATGAGTCACAGTGCAATTTATTAGAGAGACCCTCACACACCGAGCCATGTAACACACAACCTTGTGAGTTTGTCTGGATCACTGGGGACTGGACTGAGGTAAGTTCAATGTTTAGCACTGTACATCACGTTGTACTTTGTACTTTGTACTCACCATACACATACATATTGTATACAAATGTGGGGCTAATACTTACATATAAAAACATTAACTATCATGCATTCAGCCCATAATTCATCAAATCTGGATAAATCCCCATTGTTTTTATTTTCCCCTTAAGTGCTCAGTCACCTGTGGTCAGGGCTATCGCAGAAGGCTAGTCTCCTGCAGCGAGGTACACTCTGGAAATGGAAATTATGAGTATGGTCACCAGGCATCGTCCAACTGCCCTGGCACGCCTCCTGAGAGCTACATGGCTTGCAATTTGGCTCCCTGCCCTCAAAGCCTCACAGCCTGGAGAGTGGGCATCTGGGGGCCTGTGAGTGCTCAAACTCAGCAATATAATTTAAGGCTGTAGATATGCATTGTATGTCTGCTTTATGTTTGTGTGTGTGTGTGTGTGTGCAGTGCTCAGTGAGTTGTGGTGAAGGCTGGATGGAGCGCTCAGTGCAGTGTGTATCACAAGAAGAAAAGATCAGTGATAAATGCTCGTCCAGCTCAAGACCAGAAGGTCGTAATACTTGCAACAACCCAGCCTGTGAGTAATTCTTAATACTTATCTAATTTAAATATATAATTTAATCCTAATAGAATTTGTATACAGATAATACCCAAACTATTTAAATGCTAACTATTAAATGTAATTAACAGACATAAATTATGTATATCTATAATCTTGTCAAAGTACATTTAAAAATGCTTTATTTATTTGTTAAAACAGCTTAAAGCTTTTTAAATTTACATGTATTATAATAATAATAATAATAATAATAACAATAAAAAGAAGAAGAAGAATAAAAAGGAAAATAGTAATAATAGAAATAATTGTTACTACTACTACTACTACTAATAATAATAATAGTAATGATAATAATAATATTTAGCATCATAATTTAGGTGGTTGTTTTTATTGTAATGAAATGATACTATTATTATTAAGACTATTAGTAAGTTAAATGTTATTATTATACTGTATAAATTTTCTTTTTAAAATTATTTGTATTATTTTTTTTTCAATAATTGGTTTAATTTTTTAAACATTTAATACAAACACATTAAAACATTTAATAAAAAAATACATTTTGATTTATGTTATTTAGCAGATGCCCTTGCAGTGTGATACAATCTTAGAACCCAACCCAAGTTAATATTTTTGCTGAACAGTGACAGCTAGGCAGACGTGGGGTTTGAACCCTGGACCTTCTGGTTCATAGGCCAGTACCTTAACCACTAGTCCACCACAATCCCCACCACTGCACCACACACCAATCTATCATTCAGGGTTCAGAAAGTGCTGTTGTTGCAGTGCTGGAAAGGCCAATTATGTGCCTGTGTGGTGACTGACCTGGCTGAACAATGGCAGAATTCTGTTGTGCCATCCAGGCACTTTACAACATGATATTATATATAAAATCTAAACACTATGATATACAGGATGAGTCAAAAGTCACAGGACATGTCCCGTGCTGCATCGTGGACTTTTTGCAAAGGCTGACAAAACCATTGTTGAGGTTTCCTCGTCGGTAGCGTTTCTTCAAATGATCACTGCATGGCTTGTCGTCCACAGTTCCGGTTTTTATGAATTCGGCTATGAGGGTATTAGGGATGCAAAAGTGCTGTTTGAAATTGGTGATTTTTCTGGGTGCTGGTTGTTGCGGCAGCGACGTTCCCCTGACATATTCTATATTCAGCTACCTGGGACGAACAACAGAATATTTTAATTTTCTTTATATAACTTTTGAACCACAAAAGATATTGCAAATTTGACAATTGATTTCTGAGACAATTCTGGCCTTCTTTGCGACTTACTCACTGTATTATTGCAAAAACTTACAATTGATCCAATATGGCAGCTTTTAAGATGGTGGCCATGTTCCAGACGTAGAATAACAGATAAGCCCCCTTATCCATTACTTGCTGGGGTATTCAGATATGTCATTTTCCCTGTTGTTTCTGAAATAAAAGGGTGTGTTGTGATGTTTGGCTCACCCTGTGCAACCCTCCTTCTCTCTCTGCAGGTGATCTGCCCCTGAGCTGTAGAGATTTAAAGATGCGGTCCGGTGTCGTGTCTGATGGAGAACAGCTTCTCAGCGTACAGAGCAAAGCTCTTAATGTGAGACTTCAGTCATCAATCATCCGTCCATTTATCTCATAGGAACCATCTCTCAATATCCCTGCATTCTGTCTCTCTGTGTTTAGATCTATTGCTCAGACATGGATACAGAGGATCCAAAAGAGTACATCACCCTCACAGCTGGAGAGAATGAAAACTTCTCCGAGGTTTTCGGCTTTAGGTAAGACGAGGTCTTATCCTTTACAATTTGTAGCGTTTTGTTCCTTTTTCAGGTTCTGAAAATGTATTTTTGTTGCATATTTTAACTGTAATTTCTACTCTAGTCTCCTTTCTCTTATGTTAACTTTATATTTATGTTTTCACTAATTTACTGTTTCATTATTTCACTTTTAGTTGTATTTTTTTGCACATATAAACATACCTAAATATTACATCATTTAAGTAATGTAACTTTTGAGATGTTACATGATTTGACTTTTAGATTTCAAGATTTTAATAAACTATTCAGCATTTCCTTAGATATGCTTAATGTATAAATTATGGATGTGTTATGGAGGTTATATTATCTTTTAAAACGTTCTACCGAGTGTCCAAATTCAATGTTTGTGTTATTTTGTTTATACACTTAAAGATGTGTGCATTTCATTTCAAAATCATCAAACCACATTATTTTATTAAGGGTGCCAAAACTTTTGCATAACTGTAATTTCGATATTTAATCCTCAGGTTGAATGACCCAACACAGTGCCCATCTAACCTAAGCAGGAGAGAGGACTGTCAGTGCCGGAGCGATTACACTGCCGCTGGTCTGTCCGCCTTCACTCGGGTCAGAGTGGACCTCAGTGAGATGGCCATCATCAGTAAGTCTAGAGTGCTTTTTATTTCATTTTTACTCTATTGTTTTTTTAATTAGTTTTTAGTATTTTCCTTATTAATGATATTTATTATTATTGATTGATAATATAGAAGCCGTTGTGTTATACAGAAAAATAAACCATTTGCTATTAACACCATAAAATGTTTACATATAAACTGTATCATAGAAATGCTGTCATACATATATTACCATAGAAGCATTAACATGGAAACTTTATTATAGAAGTGTTGCTATATTAATTTTAACTTATTGTATTTCTTATCTTTAAAATAGAAATTTCTGATATTTATTTGTTTAGAATGTTATTTTTATTTTTATTTGTATTACTTAAAAAATCATCATGTTTAATTTTTTCATTTGTTTTCATTATTTCTGTATTAAACATTCACATTCCCACTTATTTTTAGTTAAGTCTGTGTTGTATTTGGTCTTTTTTTGTTCTTTGTAGTAAGAGATAAGTTTAAATAATATTATTTTAAAGTACTTAATTAATTAATTAATAATTGTATTTTAATATATTTTTGTGTTGTTTTCATAAGTAAAGAATAATACATTTTAGTTAAAAATGTTACTTTCTAAAGAGTTAGCTTCAGCATATCACTGTAAACTTTTTACTTGTTTTGTATTTTAAAAGTACCACCATTAAACCTCCTTTGATTTTAGGATTATTTTAAAATTATTATTATTATTATTATTATTATTATTCTTTGCATTGACAATTTTTTTGAACTTGGTTTTAATTATGTATTTAAAATAGTTTTAGTTGTAGTGTAGTATAGTGTAGTGCAGTGTATTGTAGTGCAGTATAGTATATTGTAGTATAGCTTAGTGTAGTATAGTGTAGTATAATATAGCATAGTGTAGTGTAGTGTAGTATAGTATAGAGTAGTGTAGTATACTGTAGTATAGTATAGCTTAGTGTAGTATAGTATAGTGTAGTATAGCGTAGTGTAGTATAGTATAGCTTGGTGTAGTATAGTGTAGTATAGTATAGCGTAGTATAGTATAGCTTAGTGTAGTATAGTATAGAGTAGTGTAGTATATCATAGTGTAGTGCTGTGTAGTGTAGTATAGTGTAGTGTAGTGTGAAGTGTAGTGTAGTGTAGAGTAGTGCAGTGTAATGTAATGTAGTGTAGAGTAGTGTAGTGTACAGTAGTGTAGTGTAGAGTAGTATAGTATAGTGTAGTGTAGAGTAGTATAGTGTAGTGTAGAGTAGTATAGTGTAGTGTAGAGTAGTATAGTATAGTGTAGTGTAGAGTAGTATAGTGTAGTGTAGAGTAGTATAGTATAGTGTAGTGTAGAGTAGTGTAGTGTAGAGTAGTATAGTGTAGTGTAGTGTAGTGTAGTACGCCATGATTTTAGACATTATTGTATTTAATGGGATGGTATAATACACTTTAATATCATGTGGTATGGCATCTGCTGGTTCAGCAGCTGGATGTGTTTTGATTCCGCACTAAAAAAACACAGCTGATCTGCAATAAAAATCAGCTGACCATGCAGTAAATCCACATCTGGAGGACAAATCACATCTGGACTTTGCGAATCATTAAAAACTGTATGCTTTAGGTGTTATGTGTTCGTATGCTAGATGAATCTGACTTAGAGAAATCATTTTGCTGTCAAACCTTCATTGGCATTAGCACTGAAGTGCTGCTAAACTAAAGCTTGAACAATCCATTGCAGTTCTCTGGGCCATGGTGGGAGTATAGCTTTTAGCTCATGCATCACTGGTTTTGTTATGAGGTCAGATTGATTTTAGATGACTGTGTGCAGTGAAAATTAAACATATGGCTTTACTAAAGGAACAGGAAATAATAGATTATAAAGCAGCCAGGTCAGCTAACAGTGCCGCTAGCGTCAGACATAGCTGTCATTCTACAGACAAACACATGGGCTGTGTGCTAATGCTTAGCATGCCAGATGCTGCAAAGTAGTGAGTTAATCCAGAAATAGCCATTATGCTTAATTGTGGATCTGCCTAACATCCGTATTAGGGGAGAGTGCCCTGAGATTAATATTGTTAGCTAGTACTCCTTCTCCTCTATGCTAACTTCTAAGAGTCCAAGCTTAAAGTGATTAAAAGTTTCAGGACAGCTCTTAGCGCTTATTTAAATGTCCAGAGTTACAATGCCAGGCCTTGATTGGTCCAAATTGCCCTTGTACTATCTATCACTTAGCCTTATTATGTAATTGGCAACAACCTTTGAAAAGAAAAGTGGTCAATTCGAGCGAAATTACAAGCTGTAAACTGCTGAATACTCTACATGCTCACATGGTAGCATAAGGGAACATAATTAAAAATAATTACAATCACTTCTCATTAGTTTAGATTATTATTTTTGGGGGGTTTTAATCATCATTAATATTACCTGTATTTTCTAGCTACGGACTGGAAGTATGCGTACACCCGTGAAGGTCATAGGGTTCCCTTTGGCACAGCTGGAGACTGCTACAGTGCCGCCCGCTGCCCACAGGTACGTATGACCCCATGACTGCATTATAACCTGTACTGTTTAAGCAATAATTCAATTTAATCTCCATTCTGTGGTTGTCAGTCGCTGCTTTAGGTTCAGAATTGTCTTCCTGCAGGCTCATGGGGGTCTGAGTATTTAATCATATTTATTATGTTTTTGTTTTACCACAGCTTTATAAAGGGTCAGCGCCTTCGAGCTTGGGAAAGGCACTATATATTATTATTATTATTATTATTATTATTTATTTAATTAATATCATATCAGCATCATTGCATAATCATGACAGGAGCATGGTCATATCGATACTAGTCAGACACACCAGTTTAACCCATGTCGTAAATATTGGAGGAAACCAGAGTACCCAGAGAAAACCCATGCAAACATAGGGTGAGGATCACACTGTGGATATCAGGGCTTTCTGCGGCAACAGGACTAGCCACT
The DNA here is from genome assembly GCA_034780255.1 of Parotocinclus maculicauda. Classification (NCBI taxonomy): domain Eukaryota; kingdom Metazoa; phylum Chordata; class Actinopteri; order Siluriformes; family Loricariidae; genus Parotocinclus; species Parotocinclus maculicauda. The sequence continues at coordinate 9,822 of JAUZSU010100221.1, forward strand.
TGGACCTTCTTGCAAGTCTGGCTTGTTTCTCCCAATGGAACTAGTGTTTAAATGCATTTAACATACACAGTTTTGTGTAAATGTTTGGGCATTTGCTAAATGAGAATACGTTAATCAAATCTTTCAGGGGCAAACTTTTATATCACAGGTTGCTTTAACCTATTAGAGTTTAGAGTGACCAATAAACCTAATGCATGTCTGAAGAATAAGGAATGAGGGAGGAGACTAGAGTACTCAGAATAAACCTACACAAATATGTGGAGGGCAAACTCTACACAAGGGGAGTCTGAGTTCGGGATTGAAACCGGGGATCTGAGCTATGATGCAAATGCATTAACCGTATCCACCACTGGGCCAGCCCAGTCATGTTCTGAGATAATAAATATATTCGTAGATCTTTGCTATGGTGTCTGTGGAGTCAGCCAAATGTTTTCACTAGTAACATTGAAATGAAGACATTTTTCTGTATAACAGGTCTTTTTGGCAGTGGGTGTACCTGAGAAAATAAGCTGATGAGCTGCTCCTGAGCGCCATCTAATGCTGATAAAAGTTTCTTTTCTGCTTTGACTCTCCAGGGTCGATTCAGCATCAATCTCTCAGGAACGGGCTTCCAGCTGGCTGAAAACAGCAGATGGATCTCACAGGGGAACTACGCTGTGGCTGACATCCACAAGTCCCAGGTACTTCAACTCTAATGTCCTTTTAATTACACCAATTTTGTTTATAGTGATCTAAATTTTATCAGTGGATTATCCCTTTATTATTATTATTACATCCCCAATTCCAATGAAGTTTGTGAACATTAATTAAAATAGAATACAATGATTTTGCTTTTCAACCCATATTTAATTGAAAAAAAAGAAAAGATATGTTCAAACTGTTTTTTTTTGCAGATATTCTCTCATTTTGGATTTGATGCCTGCAACACGTTCTAAAACAGTTAGGACAGGGGCAAGAAAAGAATGGGAAAGTTGAGGAATGCTCAAACAGGTGAACAGTTTAGGGAGCATCCCTGAAAGGCTTAGTCGTTTACAAGCAGGGATGGGGCGAGGTTCACCACTTTGTGAAAAACTGCATGAGCAAAAAGTCCAACAGTTTAAGAACATTTTTCAACGTACGTTTCTTATGTACAGTCCATAATATCATCAGAAGATTCAGAGAATCTGGAGAAATCTTTGTGAGTAGGCGGCAAGGCTGAAATCCAACACTGAATGCCTGTAACCTTCCCACAGACGGCACTGCATTAAAAACTGAGTTTTTAGCACATGATATTAGCACATGGGCTCAGGAACACTTCAGAAAACTTTACACAGTTACTTTATCTACAAGTGCAAGTTAAAAAAATCCATATATCAGAAACGCTGATCTTCTCTGGGCCTGAGCTCATCTGAGATTGACTGACACAAAGTGGAAAATGTCTGATAAGTCCACATTATAAATTATGTTTTTGGAAATCATGGACATGGTGTCCTCTGGGCCAAAGAGGAAAAGGACTGTCCAGATTGTTATCAGCCAGCATTTCTGGATGGTACGGGGAGGCTTGCTAGTGCCCTATCTAGTGCTAATGGCATGGGTAACTTGGAAATCTGTGAAAGCACCATTAATGCTGAAAGGCACATACAGGTTTTGGAGCAACATATCCAAGCAACGTCTTTTTCAGGGACGTCCCTGCTTTTTTCAGCAAGACAATGCCAAACCACATTCTGCACGTGTTAGAACAGGGTGGCTTCTTAGTAAACGTGTGCAGGTACTAGACTGACCTGCCTGCAGTCCAGACCTGTCTCCCATTGAAAATGTGTGGCGCATTATGAAAAGCAAAATTAGATAACGGAGACCCCGGACTGTTGAGCAACTGAAGTTGTACATCAAGCAAGAATGGGAAAAAATTCAGCCTACAAATCTTCAACAAGTAGTGTCCTCAGTTTCCAAACGCTTATTAAGTGTTATTAAAAGGAAAGGTGATGTAACACAGTGGTAAACATGTCCCCGTCCCAACTCTTTTGGAACGTGTTGCTGGCATCAAATTCAAAATGAGTGAATATTTGCAAAAAACAATAAAGTTTATGTGTTTCAACATTAAATATCTTGTCTTTGTAGTGTATTTAATTGAATATGGGTTCAAAAGGATTTGCAAATCATCGTATTCTGTTTTTATTCATGTTGTACACAACTTACCAACTTAATTGAAATAGGGGTTGTATTATGGGTTGTGTGCATGTGCGCTTCATGAATTTTTTCCAAAAATGCAGCAGAGCCACATGCAAGCGTCAGTCCCAACACTGAAAACTGAAGACTTATAGAAGTCCAGACGCTTGAATTTTGACATGGGGGGAAACTTCTGCATTTCCCTTTGCACACCCTTATCAAGAATGAATTATAACTGATAGTATCTTATTTAGAATCAAACTAATTGAGAGCTAAGGGCCTATCTCAAAGACCATCAAAATTATACTAAAAGTTCCCTAGTTTCCTTGACATCCCCTGCTGCATGCACACATTCCCTAATACTGGGGTAGATACAAGCTGTGGCATATTTATATCTGCACAACCAAGCACGTACATTTCATTGTCTAGACTGTCGCCGATTTATGTTCAGACTGGGTAATACACCAAGTTTAGCAATAGAAATAGTGGAGTCAGTATCCACCAACACAGTCAAAGGTACTTCATTAACACTGCAGTCCTGTACACTGCCACTGCTGGCTCCACTTCTCACTCCCAACCACCATATACCAACTTTGATTACCATGGAACTCGCAAAGTTTTGGGTTTGACTAGCATCCAAAACACAACATAATCATTTTAAATCTATACTAAATTCTTAGAGTGTTTAAGTTGGATGATTCTGGTGTTATAGCAAACGTGTTAAACACTTAAATCCGGGAATATCTGTGTAAATCCGTCGGTAAGACTAAATATGCTGTTTGATGTCGACCCACAACAGTTGTGTTGCCAACAGTGGAAGTCGCTAATACGCAATTCCTCTCTCCTCCACAGGATGGCAGTAGAGTGACAGGGACGTGTGGTGGCTATTGTGGTAAATGTACTCCGTCCTCCAGCTCAAACCTCCACGTCCAACTTTCTTGAGCTACAAGTCCTGACAGGTTGGATGACATGAAGTTAAATGCCATTTCAGAAGTTTGTTTGGCTCTCCCAGCCACTTCAGATTTAATGTGAGTCATACTAAGCAGAAGTAACAAACACACACACTACTCACATCATTTTAGGGACTGTCTCTGTCTGTGGTGCTACCAGCCATGAAGAACATCTTTCTTCTCCAGACCTTCTACTGTACATGTGTAAATGTCCCAGGTGTACGTAATGTATAAAATGCATCAAACTATTTATTTTAATCTACATTTATTTTTATAAGTGCCATTATTTATATGCTAATGATACAGTTGTGTTCATGTATAGTCATTATGATTCGGTATAATTTGTGCAAAGGTTTGGGTACTCCTGTTCAATCTGCATGTTTTGTTGATTGTGGTGGGTAGCACCATAGACTCATAGCAAGAAGTTACTGAGTTCAATCCCAGGTGGAGGAACCTGGGTCCTTTCTGTGTGGAGTCTGTATCCACATGTCCACATAGGTTAACTTTAGGTGCTCTGGTTTCCTCCCACAGCCCAGAGACATGTAAATTAGGAGAACTGGAGATACTAAACTGCCCACAACCATTGTATAAACTAGTCCAACCTGAACAGGGTTTTATTTCCAGCAGAAAATCAACAAAACATTTAATTTGACCAGGTGTCCTAAAACTATGTGCAATACTGTCAATTGGTGTAACATAACATTCTTATATTGTAATACAATAATTTTATTTCTGAAGTAAAATGTTTGGGTTTCAGTACAGTCAAGCAGTGCTCTACTACTGAGCCACTCTGGTTCACTTTCAATCTCTGGGTAGGGCATGTTTGAGGGTTTTTTCAGGGTTTAGTTCCAGCTTTCATCTAATCTCATTTGCCCTGGAGTTTGTCTGGGTTATGAGGACCTTGTTTCTATACTTCTTCCATACTAGGGGGTCTTCCCTGTCTCAGAGTTCCTCGTGTCAGATGGCTAACCAGAGGGAGTCATTTGTGACAACTGCTAACCTTTTTGCTACGTATTACATCTTTAAAGGAGTTGATTGTTAAATTGAAGTGGCATTGCTGGTTCCACAGTCTAAGGATTTTGTGGTCCCCGGTTCAACCCTTACTTCTGGTTACCATCTGTTGGTGTTTGGGCTTGAGCTTTGGACCCACCAAGACCCTCACTCAAGATAAATTAACTTGTTTTTTGAGATGCTTATGGTGGTAAAGAATTTTAGAATCTAATGGATAGAATCTAAGACCTTGCTTCCCAGACAAAAAAAGGTCACGTCTAGCCTTAAGCACATCACCACTTATGCCAGATAAGGAGTCTCACATGAATTAAACATTGTGGTAAGAATTTCTTATACAGTTTTAGAGTTTGAAGTTGTTTTACCTGCTTTCCCACATAATTATATTGACTTTTTAATTCTAATTATGTCTGGTAATGAATTTTAAATTGCCAACTTCTTTAGTTTACAACTTTACTCCTGCAATACCACCAAAAAATACTTTTTGCCCTCACCACAGATACTTCTCCTGGTCAGGGTAGCAAAGATATCCAGTCTATCCTGGAATTCACCAGCGGAAGTGCACTCTGGGCAGAATGTCAGTACTTTGCACGGCTTAGCAGGGGTTGCTATTGCAGCACAGGGGGTGGATCAGTAAAAAGGAGGAAAAATGGGCCTCTGTTATTGGAGGATAAAACTAATGTTTGGTCAGTGGAGCTACTATGTCTGCTTACAAGACAGATGTTTGAAAAATGATGAAGAAATGAAGTAGAGAATGGGCATGAATGTCTGAAGTGGAAAGATTTAGCCGTTATTTGTGCCATTTTCTGAGTTGTGGTCAGAAATAATTATTATTGCTTTGTAATATTCAGGTGTTTCATCCCAGATCTAAGTTTTCAAGATTGCTGAGGCTTTTTGAGATTGTCCCTGCATACACAAATGGCTGTAAAACTATTTTGTCATTGTTTTATATATGTGTTTAGGTTTTATTTCTGAATACCTCACAGGTTTTGGCTCTTGTCTGGATTATATTGTGATATTAAGTTGCTTTTTGAAGACTGTTGTTTTTTTTATTTGTATGTAATAAGAATATCAGGGTACGTTTATTTAGTGTATTTGCATTTTGAACCAGATGTTAATCACGAGATTATATACAACGTTTTGTGATTTCTGTTTTTTTTTTAATGCTTTACATTTTTATTTTATGATTTCAATCTTTTGGAAACAAGACTATTCGAATTTCTCAGTTATCTCTCAGGCAGTTATAAGTTTTTTAATTAGTCTGTCGATAGTGTCTTAAATTATAAAATTGTGCCTTTTACAAATGCCTATTCAAAACTGTATTTATTTCAAAGGTGAAAAGGGATAAAATATAAATATTGAAAAAACAGTTGTTTAGAGATTAAACTGACATCGTTTGAACATGGAAAGCCATCCTTTTATCGTCTTAGTGTGTCTTTATTATAGATGAATCAGCTGGACTTAATCAATGTGGTGCTCATAGGACTACATAGCATGTTCATATGCCCTGACATAAACCTACATTAATACTATAAATACCTTTACAGATCAATGTTAGGTGATTGAGTTTTACTGACATAAGATTGTGTTTATGTTCCTTTATATATAAGGGTTTTTACTTATTGAAGTTTATAAATTACAACACCTGACTTTCTGTCTTAGTGTCAAACTATGGTGTCAAAATATGTCTGTCAGTACAGTGTCATTACAAATTTCTTACCAGTTAAAAAGTTCATTTAATTGCAAGAGGACATGCACTGTTTTAATAAGGCTATTAACAATTATTAATCTATGACAAGATTATCATAGCAATGCCAGAAAAATACTCGTGATTACAGTGTTGACATTGACATAAGTGTTCATAAAACAAAATATTTACTCATAATGGCGTTATAGCAGTGACATAAACACCAACCAGTAATAACATTAAAACCACTATCTGAAATGTACTGATTTATGTGGAAGTTATTTTGACATGTAACACCCACCTAAACATTGCTGTAGACCAAGTGCACCCCTTGTGTTCCCTAATATCAGTCGTCTCAATAGGAGGAATAGTTCACCCTTCCACACTACAAACAATTGTTCAGGAACACTTTGAGAAGTATGACAAAGAGTCCCAGATCCCATAATTGAGCATCTGTGGGACGTGGAGAACAGTCAAAACTGATCCATGGAGCCTCCACCTCCTAACTAACAGGATTAAATGGTCTACTGCTAAGGTCTAGGGGCCAGATACCACAGGACACTTTTAGCGGATTGACCCTTGAGAGGGCTGAGCCTTGACAGCTCAAGAGGGACCTACACAATATTAGGCAGCTGGTTTTCATTTTATTTCTGATTGGTGTATGTCCTTAAAATTAGTAATATGACTGTTGCATACATGTCATTTCTCTGATTATGATGCAGTGGAAGTGCTGTGAGTATTAAAGATTTTTAGGATTTAATATATATTCACCCTTGATTTCATGGCCAGAAAATGTACAGGGTGAGTTAAAAGCCACAGGACACCTTTTTATTTCAGAAACAGGGAAACAGATATCTGAATGAACCAGCAAGTAATGGGCGAGGGGGCTTATCCTTTATTCTATGTCCGGAACATCTTGAAAGCCACCATATTGGATCAAATGCAAGTTTTTCCAATGGGATGGTGGTCATGCAGTATAGCAAAGAAGACCAGAATTGTCTCAGAAATTGATTGTTGCAATTAGATTTGCAGTATCTTGTGATGTTGTGAAGTTATAAAGACACAACGTACAAAACTTTTGTTTGTCACAGGTATCTGAATATGGAATTGATGATTTTGATGTCCGGGTAATGCAGCTGCTATATCATAGCCACAGACTTAAAGAACAGACATTTAGAAAGATCACCAATTACACACAGCACTGCTGCATCCTTCATAACCAAATTCAAAGACATGCCTGTGACATGAGACATGTCCTGTGACTTTTGACTCAACCTTTACATAGCTGCTATTACTGTATCACAACCTTTTCATTACTGTTTTTTAATTGCTTATGTGGAGTAACTAATGTTAGTATCATGGCAGTTCCTTAGGTCGTTATAAAACTCTTATATGCAAAAATATAAACTCAGTTTACTTAAGAGCCGGAAAGTAAATATAAATGTCATTACTGTGTCATTGCACATGCATTCATAAAACTAGTTTAATAATACACATTGTAACATTGTGTTAATATAATTCTTATAAGCAGTAATCTGGCCTTTACTTGTGTGACAAAAATAAATACAAACAATTAAAATATAAACACATTTTATGTATGGAAAAATGTTAATGACTGTAATTACAGTGTCATAACATTGTCATAGTTTATAAATCCTCTGTGGCACAAACAGTGCCATGATTGTTTATTAAACTCTTATGAGAAGACTTATTAATAAATTATACTTGTAATTGAAATATTTACATATCTGCCATTACTGTGTCATAACCATATATTATATGTTCCAGTAACACATAAAGGTACAGGTTATAACATCATGTTCATATACATGTCCACAGATGTTTATTTGGTTCATAAAACCTTTAGAACAGTCTTAGAAAGACACCTGAAACTAATTTTGCTTACAAATGTTATATTAATCAAGATTTATCCTGACAGTTGATTTAAAAACAGCCTTTACAGCAGCTTGTGTTTATGTGGGTTTATGTCTGCATGTAGGTAACGTTGCTCTGTGAGCACCTAATGATTGGGAGGTAAGATTTTGTAGTTATGTAGAGTGTGTACTGCAGGTTGTGGTGATTTCTGCAGTTGTACAGTATGTAGTGATAGGATTATTAATTCTATGTATATCTATTGAATGTGTAGATACAAATTATTGTCACAATCACCTATGTATATCTATGCATTTTGTCCAATATTTATTATATTTACAGTTTGAAATGGATTTTTTGTTTGCTTGAAAGGTAGTATTTATATGAGACTATGTAAGATTCGCACATCTGCCATTTAAGCCCGTTTGAGTTTCAGTGTTATGTATCGGATCACGTAAGGGAATACATTTAAGCAATAAAACCAATTGTAAAACAATTTCACTTGTATTGTGTTCATTGTGGGTAACAGCATGAAAAACAGTACTTGAGTAATGCCTGAGACAGTACACAGTCAATAAGACATGCCACTGGTTTGGAGGTGCCAAAACGCTAAATATATAGTGTGCATCAAAAGTCTGAGCCCACTAGTAAAAGGTTTTTTCATTTGGTCTTTGGAATATTATAAAATTGAAAGGAGGAACTTGTCATTTTCAAAACGTTACTTCAGTGTTTTAACTTTCCACTCAAAGTGCTATGCTAATTATATTCTTTTTAATGGAAAACACTGTATTAAATTAAAGAAAATATAAGCACTTTCACTGGTGGTCTCAGACTGGCCTTAGTGGTCGCCACTGTAGTATCAGTTACAATCTGACAACTGCATCTTAAAATGTTATTTACAGTACTGTATTATTAGTACATGTATTTCAATTTATTTATTTATTTATTTTTACATTGAGCTACTATTTATAGGTATTTTAACAGGGCAATACAGTTTTATAATTTAAAAAAATCCATATGTTTTAAAAGAAGATTATAATTTTACTGCTAAGTTGACAGCAATGTGCTATTTAACAGTTTTTGTAAAGTAACGTACTTTTTCTCATAGTTTAGTGGAAACTGTTATACATGTATTTATTGTATACAGTAAAGCTGTTTCACAGGCATTTCTTAACAGTGCAGGCGATGTTTTACAGTTTTTAATCAGGTTTAGTCAAGTAAAATAATGTGGGCATTATAAAAAACACCCTCAGCAGGTGCTTATAAAGAACCTTTAGACTGCTTATAAAGACTGCTTATAATCATCTGTAGATGATATCCACTAGGGCCAATATCAAATATCTGTTTCAGACCATCTCTCCTGTTCACTTGATCCACCTGATCCAGCTATTATTTACCATCACCATGACTCTCCATGCTCAGTCTAGCTTCCTATTCTGGTTACCCACAATCCTGCTCAACCTTTGCACCGTTCATCAAGAATGAGTATCCTTGAACCTGTAGAACAGTAAACATGTTTTAGAATGTGCATCCCTTATTTTGCCAACTGAAAGTAACAGTATAAATGCATTACATGTTTTTTTGGTCATAGTTTGCTGTTTTTGGTTCTCAGTAAAGTATTCTCTCTATATATATTATTTTTATTCTCTATGTATGCAATAAACGATTGTTCCCTTTTTTAAGATATACATTTCCAGGTCATCTCTTTACACAATTCCTTCTTAGACCTTCACATCTATTTCATTATGCCGGACTAATGGGTACCTTTATGATCAAACCCATTTTTCTACTTTCTTTGTTTGCTTTATGTAAGAAGCTACAGTTCCAATCATGTTAATGCTTATATGCGAATGTACAAAGCTATTATCTATTCATCCTGCAATTGGCTAAGATGCTCAGTATTAAGTATTAAAGTACATAATAGAGCACACATTGAAGGCATAGATCCAGTCACAATGAATAGTGATTTTAAAGTAAAACTTCTGCTTCTTCTCTCCATTGCAAACATGGTGACCCTTGAGTGTCCACTGGTCTTTTAATCTATAATTAATAGCAATTGCTGGCAGGAATCTAGTGTGGCATGAATTAAGGAAAACTCATCTATGGATTTGAAATAAGGCAGAAGACAAAAGGGGGTCCAACCGGGTACGAACAGGGTGTTCTTAATAAGAGGCCTGTGAGTGTGTGTGTGTGTGTGTGTGTGTGTGTGTGTGTGTGTGTTGTTTATGTGAGGTGAATATGGAATAGTGGTCTTTCTGACTCCCACCGATCCACCAACCATAGCTTCTCTCTCTCTCTCTTTCTCTCTCTCTCTTTCTCTCTCTCTCTCTCTCTCTCTCTCTCTCTCTCTCTCTCTCTCTCACACACACACACACACACACACACA